>JAOUZG010053459.1:5765427-5792458 GCA_026289955.1 Argiope argentata | reverse complement strand
ACCAGGGTTTTTAAAATATTAGATTTATTCTCAGAGTCACTTTAGCAATGTATATTTATTTTGGAGATCTCATTTTTTTAAATTTTTTTTTAAACTTTTTTTCTTCCAATTTTTTTTAGTATTTTAATCCTAAATAAAAATATTTAATTGCTTTTTCTGTATTTGATAATTGATTGAGGTAATTTTTATATATCGGTATTGTCTATAGAACAATGACTTAGTTCACTTGAATTGTCAATCATTATTAAATCCTTTGTATAATTATTAAATCATTTTTTCATTAACTGCGATTCTTAGTAATTAATTAATTTAATATCAAATCAATATAATTAGTAAATTTAAATCAAAATGGCAATGTTATAAAAATATATAAGAATTCAAAGGTAGAATTGTGTAAAAATAAATTAATTTTTTAATGTCTTATAACAAATATATAAAATTATGCTTATACCAATAATTTCTTAAAAATTGCATTCGATACTAGAAGCCTTAATATGATTATTTGTTTATATGCACATAAATTTTATAATGATTTGATCTAATATTATCATTTTATGGTACTTCTCCGCTATCCGGGGTAAATGTCACCAATTGTGAACTAAACGCGAGCCGAGACGGCAAGCGAAGCGAATGACCAAACAATCAACGGAATTCTACATTATTTGACGATTTTTCGCTTGCGCCCGGCTAACGGAAAAGTACCACTTCATTTCTAATTATCTGCAAACCACTGAGAAATCAGAATCTTTAAAATACGAGATGCCCTTTCTAACTTTCCCAAATAGCTAAAACTTAAAAAAAAAAATTAAATCGCAAAGTATTTGAAATGACCTTAGAATTTGTATTTTATTTTGTTTGTCTCAATTAATAGCAGATCTAAAATATTACAAACTTAAAAAAGCTCCCCCCCTTCGTCTTTTGTAGTAATGGTATTTTGCAAAACAATTAATAAATATTCTTAAGATACTAATATTAAAAAAAAACTGTCTCATAACTAAAGTTAAATGACTTTTGAATATAATTATTTTAGACTATTTGAATCACTTTGATTGCCATCTTCGGGCTAGATCCGCGAATATTTGATTGATGTTCTTGGGGATTTGGTTGATTGGCTTATCCCTTTATAGGGCATAAATCTAAGACATTGACAAATAAAGTTTTAAGGGTAAAAATTTTTATCAGGATAAACTGATCACATAAATGTTAAAATATGAACTGTTTGTTGATTTGCCAGTTAATTTATGAAATAAGTAATGGTAAATATATTTACCATTGAACTTTAAAGCTAAAATATGATCTAATGTCCATTGGTAAGTAGGTATATACTTATCACCAAATCTTAAGTAATTTTAAACAACTTTACACAGTTTTCTTTATTTAGAAATCATGGAATTAAATAATTTCTATTAAAGCTTGGAGCTCATTTTGCATTTATTAAGTTGACTGGATGGATTGCTACATTGCATAAAAATAAAACTGTAGCAGCCTGGTATAATTTTTGTGTTAATATCTTAGCCACGTTCTTCTTTAAGAAATAAACTAAAATGTAACTACTACAGTATTCACATAATCAATCCATCAAAAAATAATGCCAAATATGCATAAAATAATTAAAAGGAAGATTCTGAATTTTAAGAAATCTCAACTACAGCTTTTGTTCATAAAAAAAATAAATGTTGAGTTTAAATTAAATAAATTCGACAACAAATAATTAAATGCAAGAATATCTTAGATACAAAGGAACATAACACAGTGCCGTTTCATGTATGAAATTTTTTTAGGAGTTATAATTT
Organism: Argiope argentata; assembly: GCA_026289955.1. Classification (NCBI taxonomy): domain Eukaryota; kingdom Metazoa; phylum Arthropoda; class Arachnida; order Araneae; family Araneidae; genus Argiope; species Argiope argentata. The sequence goes on along the minus strand of JAOUZG010053459.1, from coordinate 5,790,665 downwards.
AATGACTAGCACTGGAACTGAATAACTACGAAAACCCTGATATCTGGAATGGGTTAATACCGACTATGTAGACCTTTATATTTTATTGCTTTAACAAATTATATTTCTATAGCATACATTCTTACCACCCGCAAAAGATGTTTTATGAGGGCTCAAAAATGTACTTCAAAATGATAAATAGGGTAATCAGTTTCTTAAAATTCGATTGATCTACATTAGTAGCGATGAAATATTGCCTATAATTTAATGTCATTTAAATTCAAAAAGGTATAAGTTTACAGTCGAGTTTTTAACCCTCTGCTTGGCGCACTTTTCAAAAATTGCCAACTATTCAGCTCAGTCAGCTGTTTCGGTTTAAGGAGAAAGATAACCTATGGTTGCCACAATAAAAATGGAGTTACCAGCATTGGCGTATTATCGCCAAATTGGCAAAGAAGGGGTTAAACTCGACTGTAAACTTATACCTTTTTGAATTTAAATGACATTCAATTATAGGCAAAATTTCATCGCTACTAATGAAGATCAATCGAATTTTAAGAAACTGATTACCCTATTTATCATTTTAAAATACATTTTTGAGCCTCCATAAAACAACTTTTGCAGGTGGTAAGAATGTATGCTATAGAAATATAATTTGTTTGTTAAAGCAATAAAATATGAAGGTCTAGAAAGTCGGTATTTTGAATAAAAGAAAAATGAAACTTTCTTAATAATGAAAATATGTCAAGAATAATTAAATAGTAATTAATATGATTTTATAAAATTTAAATTTTTTCTGAATTACAATTATTGATTCAAACAACATGAAATATAACAATTTACGGCAGTTAGAGCAATTTAACCACACCTTTTTAAAAATTGCAACATTTAAAAAATGTTCATTTTAGCACAATTTTATGATAAAATGTTTAAAAAAACAAATATTTTAAATCTTATAAATTCGAACCAATTAATCAGTATTGCTATTATATCAAAAAAATGTCTTATTTATAATACACAGTGTATATATCATGAAAAAAACTAAAATAATTAAAGAAAATACAGATCTAAAGAGGATATTTTTGTGTATGAAATTTTAATATGTGTTAGTACAATAATGAATTTTAAATATAATACTGAATTTTTGAGCTATGAAAGGACTTATGTTGTAACTTTACATACAACCATTCATTTATACAACCATATAAATTAATAAAAAAAATCTAATTAAATTACCAGCAATTAAAATGATTAACACTTTCAACACAATGATCATTCGACAAGGCATCGTTTTTTGCACAATTTTGTACATAGCGAAAGATTCTTGATACTGTTAGAAGAAAAATCATTTGTTTTGTTAGAAATGAGTGATTTAAAAAGTTTATTTTTAAAAAAGCAGAAATAAATGATTTTTACCTCTTTAAATCACAGTAGTATTTTTTTTAATAAAATAGAATAATTATGAGTAACAAAGTAGAGTAATAATAATAATAGAGCCTTAATAACGAAGTAGCAATACAATTTTATGTAGATAATTTATTTTTAAAAATTGAATACAATTTTTGAGAAATACACGTAAAAAAATTATCTAACTTGTTTTTGTTCTGATGTACCGGTACTGGTAATTTTTCCTGTGGTGTGGGTACAGCGGACGGGGCTATAGAGGAAACGTAAGATTGCGTGGTCAGAAGGACACATTTTTTCCCTATCTTAGAACAGATAAAGGGTGCATATAAATATAAATACTTTTAAAAATCACCAATATAATTTAAAACTGTGTTTTATGTGGCAAATCTCTTTCACGTATAATAACATTTTTTGCCGAAGTTTTTTGTTTTTGCACTCGATTATCTAATTACAAGGATAATACATTTTTGACAATCAAATTTAATTATTTATATTAAGATATTATGTGAATGAATTTTAAACATAACGAAATGTAATGAAAATAAAAACTTTCAGATAAATATTTAAAAATTAATAGTAAGTAACAGTATAATGAAGGGTTTGAACAAATTTCTGGGATGCATTTTCTTTTACGCATACCCAACTCATTGCTAATTTATTTTTTTCGAGCTAAGCGATGCGCGTAATCATCTACAGCTAAACATTATTTTGTATCGAGAGAAATTTTGTTGAAAAGGTTATAAGGTTCCATCACATATTTTTTCGACGACATAAAAAGACATGCACATTTCATAAAAATCAAGAATTTACAGCGAAAGTGAGAAAGTCCTTCTCCCTCAAAAGTATCGGCTTATCTCTACAATCAGTGCAAAGCTCGAAACTTCACAATAGATGATATATGTCTGATTAGTGTAACATCACAATAGGACCAAGATTGTCCGCTCAGCCCCATAGTGGGATAGATCCGGACAATCGTTTTTCGTACCGGTCATAAAACTGTCAATCAACGGTCTTGTTTACAAGCCTGTTGTGTTATTGTAAATGATCCCTTCTAGAAGAGGTTGCAACATTTTAAACGTTATCTTAAAAATGTCAGATTTGTCGAAAGTTAGCATGATGTTTACCTCAATTTGGAATACTTAATGACTTATTGTTTATCACAGTTTCGTGCATTTTAAAACAATCTGAATTGTTTCCACTTTGTCTCCTATGATGAATTTATTCAAAAATGTATGGTAAAAATCAATGAATCTCTGCTCATATAAATACTGCATTCACTTCGAAAAAATAATCTAGATTTTAGAAAATGCATTACTTTACATAAATTCCACGATTTGCATTAAACGAAAGAGTTTTGTTTCAAATAGTTTTGATTTTGTTTCTTCTTGATTCATTTGTTTAATTCAATAAGTTTGAACACTGAAATCTATGTTATTTAAATATAAGTTGTTTATTAAGTTTGAAGTATAAATAAATGAGGTTAGTATTATTGAAATGATTTCTAAGAAGGAATTAAATACAAATACAATTCTTGAAATACCGTACGTAGTTAAAAATGTTTTTTTCCACGGATGTTAAGTTTCCATGTCATATAAGTTTTTTAAAAACCAGCTTTACAGGGGAATCGCCATTACACATTTAAAATTTTCTGTTTGTCATCGTAGATTTAATTTCAAGGTTGTATTATTTTTTAAAAATATGTACTCTGATCAGGATAAATTATTTGTTAATTATATAACTTTTCATATTTTATGTGAGAGATGTTAGCTGAATTCAAATGTAATTTTCCTTTAGATGCACTATTTAGTACTCCTTAATCCAAATCTACTGCTGAAAAATAAACAGAATAAAAAGTGATTTCTACATTACTATATGGTTTATAAAATTTTCAGAAATTTAGAAAAAAAATGCAATTATTTCCGATTTCAAAAAAATTTATATCCACTTTAGTTAGTTAGCCGCAGTAGTTCCCTTACCGGCCGAACAAGATGCTGTAATACAATTAAAAAAATTTCTAATATTTCAAAGTTACGAATCATCGTGACATAAATAAACAGGTTCTCTATCTGAGTAGTATTAAGGCTGAAATATGCGATAAATTTTAGATCGATGTTTTAGATAGAATTTCAACTATCTGTTAGAAAAATAAAAACATTTCGACAAAATAAATTGTAAGATTTTAATTTACACCACAGAGTAAAGATTTTTTCCAGAATTTCCCAATTTTTCAGACTATTCCTTCGGTTCTCCCAAATTTATTCGATTTCTTTTTAAATTTTTAATTTAGGGATTACTTTCCTTTCTTACTTTTTTTGACTAATCACTTTTTTTTTTTGAGATTTTTGATGTTTAAGTACTTTTTCATCCAACTAGAATATTATGTTTATTTATCTGTATATGCATTTAACGATTAATAGTTATTATAAGTATTCTTTATATGCTTCCTAAGCATTCTACTTTCATGGCATCAATGGAAAATCAAGAGAATATAGGTTTCCAAATTAAGCGTCATGAAAGACGAAAGAAATCTCTTTCAGAATATTTAAAATAATATTTAGTAAATTGCAATGTTATAAAAATGAAATAAATAGTAATTGGATAAATTTTTTAAAAAAATAGTGAAAAAAAAGACTTTCTTGTATATTATTACACCATTTTCAGTTGTAATGTTCCATTAAAATAACTAATTTCAATTTTAATTCATAAAATAAAAACTGTTTTAGGAACTTAAATAATAAACTTTCAGATAACGCACGCACACACACACAAAAGATAGAGGAATGGATTTTTAACACGGGAGCATTTGCTTTAAATTTGACAATTATGTTAAAAATTTTCGTTTAAAATTATTCAAAAAAGTGTAGAATATTCTGACTATATTCTTAAAATTTCAATTCACAAATTGAGACTTTCTTCCAAAAATAAAAGTGAATAGTATATATATTCGTCTTATCTGTCTTTTTAAAACAGGGACCATTGTACGTAGAGATAATAAATTTAACACAAATATATTTATGCGAAAGTTCAATTCAGTGCAATTAAAAATCTTAACACAAAAATATTATCTCTAACATAAATCATCTTAAATTTTTTTAAAAAAATTCATTAATTTTATTGGCTTATCTAGCTTGTTGCGTATTTTAATTCTTCAAAAAAAAAGTAGATAGCATATATGTTTTATAGCCAAGATCTTCAGTTTTTATTTATGTATGTAAAGATCAAGTTTTCATGCAAAAGTAAATAGTAGATTTTTAATTATAAGATAAGATGTATTTTTATAGCTCTATAAGGCTTATTATTTATTTCATAGGTATATGAATTGTTTATTTGATTACCAGAAGTTCAAAAGCTATGAACAGGTTTAATTTCAAGTAGTAAGAAGTTAATCAACTGTTAAATTCTCTTATTGCCTTATGTGCCTATTAATTAGCTGAAATGCACGTTTAAGTGATCCACTTATCTTAAAACAATTTTAATCGTCTGTGACGGTAAATTCAGGTGTAATTTTTTAGAACTGCACTTCATTATTTTAGATTCTACTAAAGTTTATTGATATTTATTTAAGAACTGTGTTTAGCATAGTTTGACTCGGAATGAATAATGCTGTTAATTGATATGATTTGCACACGTTCTTGATATAGTCGTATTTTTAAATTTGCCACCCTTGGCGGCCTGTAAATAAGCTATAATTAAATATTGATGAAAATTTCAATTATCCTCACCACAAATCGTTCTCAAATTTTAATTTCGATATATATTATGAAAAAAATATGGTAAAAGATTTGGTATATGAATTTTTTTAAAATTTTTTAAAACGTTGTAAAAATTATTTTTATTGTAAAATTTTAGAAAGGTATCAAGGAAAAAAGTCAATAATTCTGTTATTTTTTAATTAGTTAAAGTTTAAAAAAAATCTTTTTTATTCCAATCTGATTTGTACAGAGCCATTAGATTCACACAAATACAAAAGTCTTTTTCTTTATATTTAAGCCTCAAAATTTAGGCAAAAGGCCAATACTTTTCCTCGCCAAATATTCTTGCCAACAAATAACACATTCTTTAACAAACCCAGACTAACTACTCCCTTCTCCCTTTTTTTCAAAAGACTACGCATGATTTATTGGACTTTTACGACCTGTATGGTTATGGTCTGTACGGATCTATCATACAACCGCTCTGACCACCCAGTTTCCCTCACGTGTCCGCTCACGTGTACTCCCCTCACGTGTGACCACTGTCCGCTGTGGCCACTTAACCAGCTAATATTCCCTTTGAATTGGTTTATCAAATTCTTGGAATGATTTGAGGTCTAATTTAAGCGAATTTTCAAAATAAATAATCCATTTAACGTTATTTTACCTAATTTTCTTACCGTCAAATCGCTACTAATTTTTTCATTGGTGTGCTTGGGCTCCTTATCACCCAATATCCGTTAAAGCCCAACTTAGCCTAATTGGGGCCCCCTCTGCTTCACTACTTCAGTAATGAAGAAAAATCATTGAAAAAGGACATTTAAAATAAAATTTCTATTGGATTTTGGGGCCCCACATATATAGGGGCCTGGGGCAACTGCCACGTATGTCCCTGCCTTAGTTAGGCCTTGCTAATGACCAGACACAATGAGCCATACTCGAGAGGAGAATTCCCCATCTGGCAGTTTGAAGACACTGAATAACAGTATGGAATAACAGGTGACGATACATCTGGCGGGAATGTCAGTTTATTGTTGTTGTTGTTACTAATGGCACTTGCCATAGACAAGCCCTCCGCTGATACAGCAGCAGATTTATGCCGAAAGGAGCGTCTCTTGTTTTTGAAGTAGCGCCAACTAGGGCCAAGAGTACGATTTAGCTACACACTCACAACATTTGCTTGCACAACCCCTTTTACAAGGGGCACATCCACACATCTCATAGATAGTACACAGAAGAACAACCATGCCCTAACCGGGACGCGAACCCGGTACTCCCAGAACACGAGAAAGACACGCTACCTCTGTGCCAGAAAGCCGGCATGTCAGTTTGTAGGAGAGGGAAATGGGGAATATTGTAGTATGCAACATACACTAGAAGTTTGTTGAAGAATTTTGAGAATAAGTGAAAGAACTAAATATCATTGACATCCTTTTATAATTAATTTTTTATTTTTAAAAAATAGTTCCTTTTTTTTGCTAAATAAATTAAGAAACAATAAATTAGTATTGTTCTCTGCAAGGTTATAATTTTTATAAATGTGGTCGGCATGGAAAAGTTATAAATGTACTCATTTACTAATTTCTTTTAATGAACTATTAAAAGGAAATTTCTCACATTTTATATATTATTTTCAACGTTCTTCTAAAATGTTATATTAGTACTTTGTTTCAAAACAGCAATCATTAACTTTTTCCGAGGAAGCTCCATTCCATTACGAGAGACATGGAATGTCATTGTTCAGACGCCAACTCCATCTGGCGAGTTTTTTGTAAAGATCGGAGTGAGTATGTGTGTGTAGAGTGTGAGTGAGTGTCGAGAATAAAGCATGGTTATACTGTCCAAGAGTTTGTGTTTTGTTATATGTGCTTAAATATCTAAAAACTGAGCTATTATGGGCCAAAAGATTCATTCTCACACTGATATTGATTGGTTATCTTGCGTCATTCGTTATCAATGCGCCAAGCCCTATATATAAAGATAAACTTGATTATATGGTAGTCTTTTTAATACTTGAGAGCAAAAAGCACTATTTAATTCAATTCCTACTATTAGATCTCTCTCTCTCTCTATATATATATATATATATATAGATAGATAGATAGATAGATAGATAGATAGATAGATAGATAGATAGATAGATATGCAAATTTTTAAACGCTAATAAAATACATTTTATTTATCCAATCAAGTTCAAGTACATTTTTTAAAACTTGTAGTGGATGGCATTAGATGCTAATACAGTTTTTTTTCAAATATTAACTCATTTTTTTATTTATTAATAAAAAGCTAACTGTCTAGCTAAATATGTTCATTTCCCTGTCTCCAAATAAGAAATGAATTCAGTTTGTTTTTTCCTCGTGCTAATGATGTTAGGCGTAACATGTTTTCGCTCGATTATTTCAGATGATTCTGTTTATTTTCTTAAGGTTTCATGCATTTAAAATTAAACATTGTTATTTAATCGATTTTTCCAATTCATTTTGAAGTACTTTCGAATTAAAATAACACAGAACAAAGAAAATTAGAAATTTCTAATAAGCATTGCGTTACATTAACTGATGTAGAAAATTCACACATTTTACGTTGCCGAAATTGGCGTTGAAAACTCAAAGCTAGTATAATTTTTTGATCCATTATTTATAATAATTGTAATTTTTAGGCATGGTTGACAGGGCGTTGGATTCGCATGATTTGGGTTGCGAGCTCGAACCTATCAGCCGAAAACTCTCCATTTGTGGTAGACGTTAAATCTGTCGGGGTCACAAAAATCTCCAGTTGGTGTGTAATACCACTGGAGTTACTGGGTCAGAGGTGATCGTTCTGTTTCAGATCTAATTCACAATTTGGGGATGAATGAATGAAATGCATGAATGAAGTCCATCCCGTAAAAAGATTTTGTGACGTGTGTAAGCTAGAAGTCAGGCTTCTGCCCTACGGTGCTCAGGGGTACATACCCTCAGAAGCTAACTAAAGCTCTGCAGCTTGAAATGGAATCATCACCGTGTATTACTTATGTTGCTATTGTTCAATGTTCTCCTTTTTTTTTACTGCTTCCTTAATTTCTTTAAATGTAGTGGTATATTTATACGCGTTGTTTTGAAACACGAGCCTTTTATCTTAATTATTCAACTATTTTGCCCTTTTGGGATTTTTCTTATTCATGTTTGTATGTACTAATGATGTAATATGTTTAATTGGATTTTAAACTTCTTTATATGTATATTCCTATATGTTTTTTTTTCTCTGTCCGAGGAGTCTTTAATCTTAATTCCCTCAAGAGTTAGTTTTGCACTTTTGTGCTGGGTGGGGCGGCTTTGTGGAGGCCGATTGTTTAATCCCTATGGCTTCGGCTGGGTCGGAGTATTGGTATACCTACCCTCAGGAGCTACCCCCGGAGGGGCACTTCGTAATTGGGGATGAGATGCTTCCGGTATGGTGGCTGGATCTCACCAACACGGTTGATACACTAATAGGTGGGGGTTAGCCTCCTACCATCGATGATGGAACGTACTTCCTTCTGGGAGGTTTGTACAGTGGCCGGTGACGGCCATTTGGACTCAACCACAATTCCCGCTAATTGCTATTGGGGTGGTCCGGTCATTCAGTGCTTATGGTTAATCCGTGTGCCTTTGTGACGGGTCGGAAAGTCTGTTCTATGACTAACTCTCAGAAGCTACTGCACCCCTCCTTCCGTTGTAAAGCGGAACATGAGAACAACAACATCAATTGAGTTTATTTCATAAAAAGTAAAATAAAAAAATTCTAATAACCTAAGTAGAAGTTGATTTTAATTTTTTTTATATTACTTGTTAGTTAACACAAGTGACACATAACTCTCTTTGCCATTACCGTTTGTGATTAAATGATGGACTGTCATCAGTTTTGATTAATTGATTTCCATTAATTATAGTTTTCGATTAAGAGATTAATTTCTAGTGTACGTTCGTTAATAGTTGCGATTTTTTTTGCATAAAATTTTTATGACATTGCCTGTGGATTTTTAAAATGAAGTACCATATCGCATTTGGTAATCTTGTATATAAAACCTTTTATGTTTTTTTTCTTTAGTAGCAATATTTTTCACGAGATATACATTTTAAGCATAAAATTCTTTTACTTCTAGAATTGGACCTTATATATTTATTGTAGTATGCAGAAAAGTGTTGTTTAACAAGTAGCATCATTTTGTTAGAGAAGCATTAATAGCGAAAATTCTTTGTTTATTTATGAAACAATTTAATTTGAGTTTGTAAGAAATCAAATTTCTTTTCTCCTACTTTTTTGCGTTTGATTTTTTAAAACCCTTTTTTCTGGAAATATTTTACTATTTAAAGTAAATATAAAGAAACCGATAGCTTCTGAAGTTTATAAAGAATAGTATCATTAATTTTGATAAATATAACTTTGATTATTTTTGATCGATGGCATCGAAAAATTTATATTTTTTATTATTAGAGATGAAACAATGATCTTTAAATGAAACAATGTCGTGTGTCTGCTGTACACCATGTTAAAAATCAAATTATCCTCCTATTATAGAAAGTATAAGTGTGTTTAAATTCTGACAAAAATCTTATGAAACAATAGTTTTGAAAAATATCTAGAAAAGATTTTATGCTTTCTAAAAATGTGTTATTTGTATACATCAGGGTTGCACAACCTTTCCCGGATGAGAAGGGGGACAACGTAAGACGGGAATGTTAAAACAAGTTTTAAATGGGAAGACACTATTTTTTTGTGACAATACGCATGAATTACAATTATTACTTTAGTTATTTTACTTATACATTTATTATGCAGTAAATAAATGAAAGAACACAAACATTATAAAAATGATAAAAATACTTTACCTTCAAAAAAAAGTTCCTGCTAAAAAGTGGGCAAACTTGAAACAGAATAACAGAAGAAATTTTTTGGTGATTATACAGAGAACCCAATTTAAAATTTGAGAAAATAAATTAGTAATCAAAATTAGTAAAAATTAATGAGATGGCTAGGGCTGAATATTTAAAGTTAATAGATTTTATGTTCGTATTCGGATTGGTTGAGGCAATACGTAAGATAGAAAGGTTCTCATCTGCTATTCTATTTCTTATTTTTGATTTATTTAATTCATGAGTGAGAGAGTTTGCTGACAAATGTAAGTGCTGCCAAAAAAGTTTTGCGCTTAAGCAAAATCAACACATGCAGCTTGATTTTGCTTTAAGCGCAAAAATTTCTCTGGTAAGTCTTTATAAAATTCTAATATCGGTTTTTCTTTGAATTTATTTTTGAAAAAACTAGAATTCTGTAAATCAATTAAGACCGACTGCATACTCTCATCCACTAAATTGACCTCAACAGAAAATGAAGAAGAAAATATATCAATTTTTGTTTGACACTTTTCAAAATCTAAAAACCGATAATCAAAGCATAACGCAAGACTTGAATTTGATCCTCATACTGCATTTCCATGTGTGGAAATTTTTCATGCATTTTTTAGCAGTAGGGAAAGTGTGCAAAATTTTTAGTTTTCATTTGATTATGAAACAAACATAACTTTTGTTTAAAGGACATTATTTATTAAATGAATTGATTTTTTTCCCTGGTAATTTTATATTTAAGTCATTCAAATGGCCTGTTATGTCTGTGAGAGAAGCCAAATGACACTGAAAACTTGCTTCTTTTAACCGTCTGGTATTTCTACCATGGTCGCTTAGAAATGTAACAATTTCATCAAATAGTTCCATAAAACACTTAAGGGCAACTCTTCAGCTGAGCCATCTAACTTCCGTATATTAAAGAATATCAGAAGGCAGATTATCAAATTCCTTTAAAAACTCTTTGAATTCCCTATGTTTGAGGGCATTGCTACGAATAAAGTTAATTGCTTCATATACACACAGTATTAGGTTTGAAAGTCCTAATTCTTACCACATAAATTCTCTTGATGAATAACGCAATGAAACTGCAACAGTTCTACACCACACTGGGCCAGGCGTTCTTTTAACAACGTAAACATTCCAATTTTCCTAAAAGTCATTGATTTTGCTCCATCTGTCGTAATTCTAACAAAATTTTTCATGTTTAAGGAAGCTGCATTGCACAAATGTATCAAACTGGAAAGAAGTTCACTTCCAGTTGTTTGCCCCTACATGGGTAACATTCCAATTCATAACATTTTTCAACATAACACCTTCCGTAACATAAAAATATTTAACATTTCCACGAATTAAACTGGTTATTGAACCACAGATGACAGATCTGTAGATTCATCAACAGCTAAAGATAAATATACAAAGTTTGAAGCAGTAGATTTTACTTGATTTTCAACGTCTTCATTCAACTGTTGAATTCTTCTTTGAATAGTCATTCTATTTAAGCTTATATTTTTAAATTTCCTTTTTGCTTCAGGACAAAGTTTTTCTGATGGAATCAACAAACACTTCTTAACAAAATCCCCATCTGTGAACGGTCGACCTTCTTTAGCGATAATTTCAGAGACACCTAAGCTAATTCCCACATATGAATAAGATTCAGATTCCTGTTTTTGAAAAAAAATTTGCTTGTCTGCTGAACGAATTTTTGAGTTGTTCGATTTTTTGCGATCGTTCATATCCTTTCAAAGATGCAAAATGTTTATGCTCCGGCTCGTAATGCCACATTACGTTGTACTCTTTTGCCACTGCAATTTTTCAAGTACATATTAAGCTTGTGACAGTACCATTGTAATAGATAAAACAATAGTTATCTGTTCATGAATCCTGAAATTTCTGATTTTGAAAATCCCCTTTCCTTTTCTCTCTTATTTTACTAAAATATTTCTAAAAGTCTTTATAAGATAAATGATACCGAATTAAAAATTCGTAATCAAAAGAAAATATCTGACCCATTTTCTGGCTGCGATTACGAAATAACCGATCTGCTAGCAAAACCACGATGTGTTGTTTATTAGAATGATCGCCGCGATCACTTCCGCGAGCTTCTTTACGAAAACTCGTACTCGCAGGTAGCCATGGATTGAACAAACTGTGAAAAGCCGCGTAGTAAAAAGTAAATAAACTTGATGAACAAGTGTAAATTATTTATTCTGATGTAGAAACGTTTTCGTATAAGATTCCCCCCCTGTTTATTTGAAGAAGTCTCATCTCATTTTAAATTAGTCTTATTTTATTAACAACATTCGCGGGCCAACTTCAAAGGCTACGCGGGCCATAGGTTGTGCATCCCTGGTATACATCACCTCAAAAATGATGATGTAAATAAAAATTACATCCGTATACTACCTAGTGGCAGTATGGAAGTAAAACAACGTAAAAGATTCAAATCCTTTTCTTACGTTTTTTGAAACTTGCATTTGTACCTTTCTGATTCTCAAACAAATTTATTCTCATCAAAAAAAGATTCAGAAAATCATCTGGAAATTTTACTATAAATATCTGATAAAAAAGTAACAATTTATAAACTCTAGTATTATTTCTTGTTCCTATTGCTTAATTAAACGTATAGATATAATCAAAAGTTATTGAAATGTGCATATTGAAGATTCAAAAATTATTTACTGTATATAAATTCCCAATTCTCCCTCAGAAATTTAAGCCAATTTCACAGTTAATTCTACACTAAAATGCCAAAAACCCAGTTTGATATATGACACATATAATTAATTAATATTCAAATAATATGAAAAAAAAATTAAAATGAAACCTGCTATGCATATTTCAATGTATCATGTCAGAACATCACTTCTTGAACGGTCAAGCACCACGTGCTCGTGCGAGTTAAATTATATTTTTATTCATTTTAATTGTTTCATTGAATAAGTCAATTTAGCATTGCAAACGATCCAAAAAACTTTGTGTCGCATTTATTGTTTTAAAAATATCACAAACTAGTAACTGAAATAAATTAACTAAATAAGAATAAAACATCTTACATTTCCAAAAGGGAATTTTTGGAAAGCTCGCATATATTGTTAAAAAATATCCCATTTCCTATTTATTTCATTTGATAGCATCACGCGCTCAAAGTGACATTTTTCTAGGTTTTATTTGCTTTAGTTATTAACTTATTTTTTTAAAAATCAGAGCTTTTGTAAATTTGATGGCAACTAGTTACTAAAAAGCTGAATTTCTGAAATGCTCGTGCAGAAAATAAAATTTATATATTTCACCTACGGGTTTTTGTTGACGCCACAAAACCTCATTCCTAAAACAATATAATGTTTCGACATGATAATATGTTCATCGCCTTATGTGGTAGAAATTCATACATAATGGATGGAATTTTTAAAATTTTATTTAAATCGGTGCACATTATCAAGTAAAACTGGCTAAACCGGCAAACAACAAATAATACATTTAAGTTTCTCTCTTTTAAAGATTACGGTAAATCATGCATGCATCTTTGGAGCATACAAAAGATATTTACAAAAAAGAGTCAAAATCTTTTATAAAATATGCTCCAAAATTAGCTTTTAAATCTTTATATCCAAGTAGTATTGAAAGGAAAATGTTGGTTGATATTTAAAGACATTTTATTGAGCAAATGTAAAAGCTTTAAAGATATTGATTGACTCTGCTTATGACTGTACCAGTGAATTCGTTCAAGTAATCAACAAATGTGACGCATAATGAATATAAGAAGTCAGCGAAAAGTGCTTGAAAAATTAGAAAACGGAAGTAAATTTTTCGAATTTCTGGTGATAGGCTACTATTTCTGAAAAAACGCATTAAGTGGATAAATAAATTTTAAGAAGTTTCTAATTCGGTCAATAATAATAATAATAATAATAATAAATCCAAAAATCATCTTCAAGAATTTGTTCATTCCAACATTCCACCAAATCAATTAGAGATATTATTTACTAGTTAAAAGTCTATAAAGAAAGGATGGCATAGGACACTTCTTATTGATTGAGTATATTGAAGAGAAAGATAAAGACCCCCCCTCCCCCCGTACTCTAGAGCTTTGATACAAAGTACAACGACGAAGAATTTAAGCATAGTTGAAACCCCGTTCCGATAGCCTAATGGACTTTAGGTATGGGCATAAATCTTCCAACGGGCTCATTGTAGGACCATCCTCGCCAGGGGACACGAACTTCCCGCCGGTGAATTGAAGGCATCAAAGAACCCAGGAAAATCAGAAGAGAGGGGCAAGTGGGCCTATCTTCAGATGCGCACAAGTCTTTGGAACGAGGCTTAAGAATTAAGAGTTTATAGCTGTGTTGTGACTAATGGCACTTGCCGCGGACAAGCCTCCGCTGATACGATCAGCAGATTTTAAGTCTAAGAAATACGTCTCTTTGTTTTACAAGTAGCGGCATCTAGGGCCAAGAGAACGACTTAGCGACGAACATGTCACAATCCTTATTAGGGGACGGACTACATTCATGCAAATTCATCCATACATCTCAGATCGTAATTTAGATCTGGATCAGAGAACGATCACCTCTGACCCAGTACCCCCAGTGATATTACTTTCGATATGGAAAACTTTGCGACCACAAACAGATTTAACAAGCGCCAGTCGCCATACACTCGGGGAATCTTTTGGCCGATGAGTTTCGAACCCGTAACCTAAGGGGTACGAGTTCAACGCTCTATTAACCAGGCCATCCCGGCCCTGAGTTGATAGCACCTGCTCCTATCAGGACTGAGAGTGAAAGTTACTATCACTGAACCACAAAAGCTCTTGAGAAGATAAGCAGCTGAAGAAATGAGGATGTGCCAGGTATAGCTAAAGCAAAACAGAAGTAAACGGTAAGAGAAGTATTTTGTTTTTCTCTCTCTCTTTTACTTCTCTCCCTCGGTAATATCGTTATTTATTTATGAATGTCTGCGACTATATCAATTAACTCCCTTACAGATAAAAATAAAACAAAGGCACTAACGATATCCAATCTTTAAACGAATATTTTAACTAGATCTAAATAAAAATAATTATCAGATCTCGAAGATGTAGGACCATAGAGTCCGGGTCCTCCGCTCAAAGCATTCATCGTTTGCTTCTGAAGCTACAAACCTTTCCTGATAGCTAATGGACAAATATCAAAGTAATTTTCTTGAAGACAGATACCTATGCAGTGGTAACTTTATACCGCAAATTTAAGTAAGGACAAACAATGTACAGTATTAGTGTATCTTAGCTGTATTCATGAAAACGAAGTATTAATATTATTAATAGAATTTAAATTGTTGAAAGGTGTAAAAAAAATTGAGAGGCAAATGACAACCACACCTCCTCTTGGTTCTTCTTGGAGAACTGTAATTTTTAAAGAATCAGATGGCTAACATATCTGTGGCAATTTAAAGTTGAATGATTTAAATGTTTCACCTTCAAATAATGTTAAAAAAAGAACCTATAAAAATATTTATTTTAAAGGGGAAAAAATAGTATCTTATATAGTTTTATGATTCTTCTCGGAACTGAATATGTTTTAATGCTTAAGCTTCAAATCTAGTTTAAAACACACACACACACACAGAGAGAGAGAGAGAGAGAGAGAGAGTGAGAGAGAGAGAGAGAGAGATTTTATTTGTACTTTATATTTTTCATATGATTATTTTAATATCTCTATTAAAAATGTTAGCAATTAAAAAAAGGTTGACGATTCTGTTGATTAACTGTCAATTTATTTAAGGAAGAGGGGGGGAAATAAAACAAAAAGGGATGTAAACAATATTCTTAGCGAAAAACCACTATCGCGTAGTCGTGTCATCATTTTATGCTGTTTCAGCATTATAGAAGGGATTTTACTCTTCTCAGTGGCCCAGCTATATTGTCTCCTTGTTATGTGTTAAAATTTAGATTGAAGAAATTTTTTAATTTCTGTCAAAAGGAATTTTTAGAAATATAAAACATAACTATAGCTATAAATAATTCTTTTTTTTCCTCCGAATAAATATGAAAATTACCATTTCTCAAAATATCAGTTTTACTATCCCAAAATGTTTACAACTTAATAAAAAGTGTTCTTCTTTGAAAAATATTGTCAGCCTATCTGTACATTGTATAATATGGACGTAATTTCATTTTTGCAACAAGAAAAATCTTACCTGTCTTTATTAAAAAATGTAAGAAAGAAAACTGATTTTTATTTATTACTTTTCTTCTTAAATGCGCATGATCAAATAATGTCCATTTATCTTTATATTCATAGTAAGAGGATATGTTATATAAAAAACTTAGAAAAGGAAAAAAAATCAAGAATGGTCATTCTCGGGAGAAATATTCATATTAACTTCCGATTTTTTCATATTTAAGTTATAATAAATCATTAAAGATTATTTTAACAATAAAAAATCTACGTGTTTAAAGCAATATAATATTAATAATTTATATTGCCAATCAATAATAAAACATATACTTAACAAAAATATTTTTATTTAAACCAAAAGGAAAATTTACATATTTAATTTGTAAATTATTTTATCAACTATCAATTTTCAATCATTGCTCTAAATAATGATGAATGAAGCATTCAACGAGAGAAGAGAGAAATCATTCATTTTCTTCCATAGCCACCACCATATCCTCCGTGACCGTATCCGCCATGCCCATGAGATGAGTGACCCCGATGACCTTGCTGATAAGCTCCTTGGTTGTAAGTTCCTCTTTCATAGCTACCTTGGTTGTAGCTCCCTGATGCATGTCCGGCGTGTCCGTGATGTGAGTGACCATATCCACCGTGTCCATATCCTCCATGACCATAGCCTCCCATCCCGTAACCAAGCATTCCTAGGCCATGCCTACCTTGGATACCAGGCTTAAGGGTTGTCGCAGCGGCTGCTACTTCCCCTGTGGGTGCAGCATAAGCTAAGGCGAAAAGCACAGCGAAAAGGGTTGCAAGAATCTGAAAGGTAAAATTGTTTAGATTTATTATATTATAAAGGGACAAGGTTATATAAGTATTATAACTTAACCTTTTGCCGGCGATCAGCCACCACAGAAAAGAAACATACCAAACTATATTGTATCCGTCGTAATCTCCATTTTGGATATATCAGTTTGGTACTTTTGCGTTAGCCGGGCGCAAGCGAAAAATCGCCAAAGAAATTTGGTGAAATTCCTCATTATTTGGGGATTTTTTCCTTGTGCCTGGCCAGAAGTAGTGATAGCAGGGGGGCTGGGGGGCAATTGCCCCTCCTGTCGGCGAGATATTTAGAGTTCCGTCGGTCAAAATGTTCACCATTTCAGGATGGTTGTAGAGAGCTGCGCATTATCGAATAGGATTATTTAAAAGCCTCCTTGAAATTAATATATTATAAACAATCGAAATATCCAAGTAATGGTTAAATTGTATTAGACTGTATTTGGCAAAATATTCCTATAGGGTGGTAGATCAATAATATGCCGTATTTTCGTAGATAATCTTTGATAGATCTAAAAATTGAAAATAGTGGATTTCGAACACAAATGTTAAGCAGATTTTCAGACTTCTGATTCAAATGTCGTTCATTCAGCTTATAATTTGTCCTGATTTTGACGAAATAATCTACAAAGATCATAAGCTAATTTGTTGATAAATTTGATCAATCGACTATAAACTCAATGCGATGAATGTCGAAGAAGTCTGCAGATTTCCGACATTTGATTAAATAGTCGATCATTTAACATAATTTGCACTTATTTTGGCAACATATCCGACAAGTGAATAAGATATCGCATCATATTGCATAAATTTTTTTTTACAAATGTACTATGAACAATGAAAGGAAGAGCCAGTATTTGAATTAAAAAAAAGAATCTAAATTACTATTGATTTTCTTTAATTAAATGTAAAATTAACTATTTTGAGCTATTTTGAAGCCAAATGAGAGATATTGTGCTTGCCCCCCCTGTCGGATTTATTTTACTTCCCCGTCGGCAAATTCTTACCGCCTCCTCTGTGCCCGGCTAACGGAAAAGTACCATCAGTTTCTGTGAAAGAACGAAAAGGGCTAAGGAACTTATTCACGAACAAGAGTGGTGCTTCTACCATTTCTGAAAACGAAACGTAATATTAACAGATTGTCTTCTGATTCGTCATGAAAACCAAATGCAGAAGATGCCAAACAAATAATTTTGGCGACATTTATCATCGAAAACCAGGACTTCACAATAGAGACTGTTTTAAAAGATACCACCATGATGAAGAATTATAAGTTATAATTTTTACAGTAAAACATTGCATTAAAATAAATTATTGTGTTTACAATATCGAAGTTTATAAAAGTATGAATAAATTTTATATTTCCTTCATAATTTTGCATAGTATGTATTACTGATCGCTCAACGGAAATTAATTCCAACCAACACACTTTCGTCCAAATTTAAGACGACAACAAAAATTTGGTAAGTCATTTGAGCATTCATACAGAAGGAGTTTCATATTTTAATCAAAAGTATTAGAAACCGAATCCAACCGGTATGTCTTCTAAATTTAGTGTTTGTTCGCTCTGTCTTCTCTTATGATCAAAAATATCTGAGCACTTTAGTTTTTATAGACTTCCAGAAAGGCTAGAAGCTTTTCTAGCCTTCAAAACTGTAATTGATTTTCATCTATATGAAGTACGTGCCTTATTTCACAATCTGAAGTTATGATTCTGTTACGGGGCTTGATTAAGGCATGTTCATACAAACTCCCACTTACTTTACTACTCCTACACATGAAAACTTGTCTATTTTTCTTTTAAAAATGTACTAATATTTAGTTTATGTTATTCAGCCATTTTTCTTATTTACAGATGCTAGATATAGTTGTAGAAAGCATTCTAACGTAAATTTTTCCTTAGCAATTTGTTACTCTAGTGTTCCGCTTTTTACAACTGAAAGAAGGGTGCAGTTGCTTCTGAAGGCAAGTCATAGATTCTCTGATTCGCCACGAAGGTAGAAAGATTAACCATAAGACTGAATGACCGGACCGCCGCAACATCAACACTGATAAAAACTGGGATTGAGTTCTAATGGCATCACTAGCCACGGCACAGCCCTCCCTATAGG
Organism: Argiope argentata; assembly: GCA_026289955.1. Taxonomy (NCBI): domain Eukaryota; kingdom Metazoa; phylum Arthropoda; class Arachnida; order Araneae; family Araneidae; genus Argiope; species Argiope argentata. The sequence goes on along the minus strand of JAOUZG010053459.1, from coordinate 5,771,619 downwards.
AAGTACGTCCCGTCATCGATGGAAGGAGTCCAACCCCTACCTATTAGTGTACCTTCCAAGGGTGGTGAGATCCAACCACCATACCGGAAGCATCTCATTCTCAATTCCGAGGTGCCCCCCACTGGGGGTATGCGGGTATGGACCCTCAGATTTAAGTGACCACGTCGGATTTAAATTGCACCAGCCAACAAATACATGGATAAGCATTTTGCCAGATTGCATTTTAAATTCAATGGTTAAATATGGTACTTCGAACTAAGACCAAGAGTGTTTTTAGTTTTAAGTTTAAATAGCTTTTTGAATTAATTAACGAAAAATATCAAAGGCAAGCTCTATGTGCGGCTCTTCATTACTGAAATAGCGAAGCAGAGGAAAGTCCCTAAAGAAGCTTTTACCTCGGGTTCCAATCAGGCTAAGTCGGACGCTGGGCATTTAGGTGGCAAACCAGAGAGGTAAATCAAGAATTGCATTTTCCTGCAACTTAATATGAAACTATGCAATTGTATAAACTGATCTGAAGCAGACATAGTTTTTGATTCTTTATTGCAATGATCTTTTAACTTTTTCATTAATGTTTTCTCCCAAATAATTAATTTTAAAAACTTAAATTCAACATCTGGAAGTTGTTTTGTTGTTGTCAGTCTGAGTTTACTTTGATTAATAAAAAGTAAAAAAAAAAATCCATTTACGAATCGTTTTTATTAAGTACGCCCGTACCTTAAAGTTTTAATCTTCATCAAAAAAGAAATTTTAAGGCCATTTACTGACTGAAAAAATGCTATAGAATATTCCAATTAAATTTTTTTCTGTCTTAAAAAAATTATTATATGATATTGAGGATGAATGCGGATAGGATAGCTGAGCAACATAGCTATTAGACAAAAGTGGCAGTTGTGTCCGGAAAATGTTATTAGACTTATGAGGCTTGAACCATAATATTTTGAAATTTTATGGCTCAATTTTTGCATAATGCATTTCTGTGCTTATTAAAATTATTTTATTTTTTAATTACGACTGCTAAACATTAACCTTTACAGTTATAGTTATATAAAAAAAAGTGTAATTTTCCATAATATACTTAAATCTTAGATCTAATTTGTTTATCATGTCAGAACATGATATTGTTTTAGGAATGAGGTTTTGTAGCGTCAACAAAAACCCGTAGACGAAAAATAAAAATTTTATTATCTGCACGAGCATCTAAAAAAATCAACTTTTAATAACGCGTTGCCATTGCATTTACAAAAGCTCTGATTTTTAAAAAAAATAAGTTAAGGTCTACAGCAAATAAAACCTAGAAAAATGTCATTTTGAGCACGGGATTATACGAATGAAATAAATAGGAAATGCGATATCTATTTTAAATAATTAATGCGGAACAAAGTTTTTTTTGGATCGTTTGCAGTACTAAAGTGACTCATTCGATGAAACGACTAAAATGAATAAAAATATAATTCAACTCGCACGAGCACGTGGTGCTTGGTCGTTCAAGAAATGATGTCCTGACATGATACATTGAAATATGCATAGCAGATTTCATTTTAATCTTCATTTTTATTCAAACTCATTAATGAATTAATTATTGTGGTTTCACCAGTTTCGTTTTATCTAGATTCCTACTTGTTGTAAACTGAATCGAAGACTGAAATTTTGTATTTGGAGAAAGATATGTTTGTTACAAAATCTTTTTAGTAAGTAGTGTATAAATTACACCTCGTGAAATATGATGTAATTTTCACACTTCAATAAACAAACATCTGACCACTTTCTAACAAAAAAACTTCTGGTCAAATCTATGGGAAAGCAACAAAGCGAAACAAAGGACAAGGTTGTGAGAAGTCTGGAGCTCAAGGACTTTTCAAGGGCAATGCTTCTTTATTTTGAGCTTATTTGAAGACTAGTTTGATAATATTTTCTAACGATTTCCACAAAACCAAAACTTACTCATAATTATCCGAGAATGATGGATTGTAAGAAACATATTGTTTCGAATTTATAACTAGAGATTTTTTTAGAAAAATTGTTATTCTTCCATAATTGGTAAATAAGCAGAAAATAATTGTTTTATTATAACCGGAGTTTTTATTTATGTAAAAAAATATTGTTGACCATGGATTTTGATGAATTTGATAATTGAGGTATCGGGGAGGGGTAGTGTTTTTGTAGTTATTATTTTTGTTTACTTTAATTGAACGACTTAAGAAAGGGCCGGGATGGCCTGGTTGGTAGAGCGTTGGACTCGTACTCCTTAGGTGGCGAGTTCGAAACTCACCGGCCAAAAGATTCCCCGAGTGTGTGGCGACTGGCGCTCGTTAAATCTGTTCGTGGTCGCAAAGTTTTCCATTTGGAGAGTAATACCACTGGGGGGGGGGTACTGTGTCAGCGGTGATCGTTCTCTATTCCAGGTCTAAATTACGATCTGAGATGTATGAATGAAGTCCGCCCCCTAAAAAGAGTTGTGGGGTGTGTATAGCTAAATTGTACTCTTGGCCCTAGATGGCCTTGCTTGTAAAACAAAGAGACGCATTTCTTAGGCTTAAAATCTGCTGATCGTATCAGCGGAAGCTTGTCCACGGCAATTGCCATTAGTCACAACACAACAACAACGACTTAAGAACAGAATATGTTTCTGACGAGAAAAATTGTAAACTGACAACCAACATTAGGATTTTTTTCCTTTAATGAACTTTTTTTCTCTCTGTCTGTCTATTTGGTTCTGATCAGATAGCTTGAACAGAAGATAAATAAGGGAGATTTTAAATCCGAATTAAAAATTTGTAACAAAATTTTGTGCTAATTTGACAAAAGGGAAATATTTTTCTAAACATGTTTTAATGTTTACAGCCCTTTTAATTCATAACTGATCTTCTAGAACCAGAGAAGTAACGTCTGTCTATGCTAAATTTATTGAAGCAAATTACTGCTCATCTAGCACAGAAATAGAAAGTTACATAAAAAACACACACATTAAACTGAAATCTGCCATGCCTATTTCAATATATCATGTCAGAACATCATTTTTTGAACTGCCAAGCACCACGTGCTCGTGCGGAGTTAGGTTGTATTTTTATTCCTTTTAATCGTTTCATCGAATGAGTCGCCTTAGTGCTGCAAACGACCCAAAAAAAACTTTGTCTCGCATTGATTGTTCAAAAAAATATCACATTTCCTATTTATTTCATTTCACATAATCCACTTAAATTTTACCATTTTACAAAATGCCACTTTTCTACGTTTTATTTGCTGTAGTCATTAACTTTTTTTAAAAATCAGAGCTTTTGTAAATGCGATGACCACGTGTTATTAACAGCTGATTTTTTTGAGATGCTCGTGCAGATAATTATAATTTTAATTTTTCACCTACAGATTTTTGTATACCTCATTCCCAAAATAACATCATGTTCTGGCATGATAACAACGGATAAACACCAAATAAAATCTGAATCAATAAAAGAAGTTTGCTATACCATGATTTAAAAAAAAATACAGGGAAAAAATTCCATGGAATCATCTGTAAAATTAGCGGAAATATTTGCAATTAAAATTAGGAATTTTTCATGGCTTGAAAAAGGGTTCGCTCTAAAATTGAAAAATTTCATTTTTAGAGACTAGAAGTCTATAAAGATGTTCCTACAAAAATTAACAATTTTCTCTTGATAATTTCGTTTTCAATAGTGCTAGTATGTCATCTTACCAGTCTCTGAAAGTTCATGTACACAGTGAACGGAACATCTGCAGGGTCATTAAAACAACAAGGCTTTTATTTCTGAATTAGATGGTATCATGGACATGTAGTTATATCTAACAAAAAAAGAGAGGAGCTGTATCTAAAGAAATCTGCTAAAGTTTCCTAAAGTAAAACGCCAATATATATATATATATATATAATATAAAATATACCATTTTACTTACTGTTTGAAAAGGAAGAAAAAGAATAAAATTAAATGAAATTTATTATTGCAAGTTTCAAGTTATCGCATGTGAACATTATTATTTTTAAGTCATTATTTGATAAAATTAATTAAATTAAATAATTAACCAAATTAAATAATTTGAAAAAAAATTACAAGACTTTCTTCCCCCCCCCCCTCTCTTTCTCTCTCTATATATGTTCGTGAATTGTAATATTTTATAACTTTCTAGCTGATAAATAAAGTTTAGAAGCTCAACCGATTTTGAGATGAAAAAAAAATCCTTCGTTTTTCTAGATATCGATGTATGCTTAATCTTATAGTCTCGTGATTGTTTAAAACCGATTAAAACTGGCTAATGACTGAAATTTGTAGGAATTCAGAGAATGGATAATTTGAGAATCAAGTTGTAGTTGGCGATAAATTGCCAAATGTTGCAACCATCATTATTTTCCAATATCTCTAAAAGCGAAAAATTGATGTCAAAGGCGATAAATCGCCAATTTGTTGCCTGCGCATTTTGAAACTTTAAAAACCTCAAACCAAAATAACATCATAATCTCACGTGATAATAAAATAGAGTATTATTATTTTTTTCCGTCATAATTCGAAAATATTCTTGAATGAGGAACGGTTTCATTTACTCTGTTTCAGATAGCAATTGTCAGAAAACAGAAACTGAGTAAATCACAAAAATCTCTAAAGGAGTTGATATTAATTAAATTATTACTTCTATCTAAAGACATTTTAGTTGCATCTTTCCCTGAATTATCATGTTTTTGTTTTTGATTATCAAACTCTGCCTTTGAGTGTTGAACAAAACAGATAAGTTAAATGATTGACATATAAGTTAAGCTTTTCTCTCTCTCTCTTTTCATAACAAAGAACGTTCTTTATGTCCTTGTCAGAGTTAATAACTCACCGTTTACTTGCGTTTATATTTTACGCCCTGTTATCCAAAATAGGGCGTTGATGATGACCTTGTCAAAGTTGATTTTCGACCATTAAGTTACTTTATGCAAAATATGTTACAATCAGGCATTCGAAAGGTTTTTCCCCTCTGAGGCTTTTCGGAATCGTTTGTCATAATTGAAATTTTCCCACCGAATAAGGTTATTAAAAACAATACTTGTTAATGATTCAGAATATTAATAAGACTAAAATTGAATAATAAAACTTTCATAGCAGAAAAGGAATAATATCATAAGCAATTTTTAAGTTGTAATAAATGAAATATTGCTAATAATTTATACTTTTCTTGTCTTTGAGGGGAAAAAATATTTTTACTTCTTTCTGTTTCTAGAATGTTAAATTTTTTTTTAAAATCTGCTATGTATATTTCAATGTATCGTGTTAGAACATAATTTCTTGAATGGCCGAGCACCGCGTGCTCGTGCAAGTTAAATCATATTTTTATTCATTTTAATCGTTTCATCGAATGAGTCACTCTAGTATTGCCAACGATTCAAAAAAAAAAAAAAAACCTTTGTCCCGCATTAATTGTTTAAAAAAATATCTCATTTCCTATTTATTTCATTTCATATAATCGCGTGCTCAAAATGACATTTTTTAATGGTTTTATTTGCTGTAGTCATTAACTTATTTTGTTTAATCTGAGTTTTTGTAAATGCAATGATAAAGCGCTATTAAAAGCTGATTTTTTTAGATGCTCGTGCAGATAATAAAATTTTAGTTAGTTAGTTAGTTAATAGTTAGCATAACACGTACCAACGCAAGATAAATTTAAAAAAAGATTAAAATGAAATCTGCCATGCATTTTTCGATGTATCATGTCAGAACATCATTTCTTGAATGACCAAGCACCACGTGCTCGTGCAAGTTAAATCATATTTTTATTCATTTTAATTGTTTCATCGAATTAGTGACTTTAATATTGCAAACAATTAAAAAAACTTTGGCTCTCATTTATTGTTTTAAAAAATGTTACATTTCCTATATATTTCGTTTCGTATAATCGCGTGCTCAAATTGACATTTTTCTCGGTTTTATTGGCTGAAGTCATTAACTTATTTTTGAAAAAAATCAGAGCTTTTGTAGATGCAATGGCAAAGCGCTATTAAAAGCTGATTTTTTGAGATGCTTGTGCAGATAATAAAATTTCAATTTTTCAACTACGGATTTTTTTGAATATAAAAACCTCATCCCAAAAAACAACATCATGTTCTGACTTGATAAAAAAGCATTATAGTCTTCATAAAAATTCAATTTCGAGATTTTCATTACATTTTTGAAACTAGTCCTTTAAAAAAATTAACACTGG
>JAOUZG010053459.1:5747107-5765027 GCA_026289955.1 Argiope argentata | reverse complement strand
ATTCTGTCTGTCTGTCTTTCTGTGGTAGCGATAATCAAAAAATAAACAGTTCTCTTTCGAAAGGAACTACTTGTTGCAGACTATTCAGCCTCCGTTTCTCTCTGAGGAAAGCAAATGCAGGCCAATTACGGCTCTGAAACAGAAGGCTATTCCCATATACTATAGTAAAATTTTATTTTTTTTTCTCATGTAATACACATGTGATTACGTTTTCATTATTTGTTATTAAAATTTTATTTGCCGGCTCCTGGAACAGAGATAGCGTGTCTTCCTTATGATCTGTGTGTTCTGGGTTTGAGTCCCGGTTAGAGCACGGTTTTTCTTCAGTGCTCTATCTGTAAACGTGCCCCCCTGTAAAAAGAGGCTGTGCAATCGAATGTGATGAATGTTTAGCCAAGTCGTACTCTTGGTCCTAGTTGGCGCTACTGAAAAACAAGAGACGCTTATTTCGGTTTAAATCCGCTGATATATCAGCGAGCTTGTGCATGGTAGGTGCCATTGGAAACAACAGCAAAATTGATCTACACATAATATTAAAAGTTGTTAAGATATCTTATATCACTGTATCTAAATTGTTTCTTTTATGTTATCACCTTTTCATTTCAAAATTAGGCAGGATTCGAGAATTGGGTTCGTTTTCTCGCCAAGTATTTCAAAATCATGCCAAAATCCTTACCAAAAATTCGCCACAAGTGCAGCATCTGTAACCTATCGGAATTGTCATATTTAGCAGATCTCCAGAAAGATTTAACTTGGTTCATAAAACAAGATCAGTTCAGTTTTTGATAAGGGAGGTAAATTCCCCTTTAAAAGAATCGATCGTACAACAAATTAATGGTCTAATTTATGATTTTTTATCAACAAGAAAATGGCAACAATCAACAAACAATGATTCTAATGGTATTGAAATACAAGAATGGTTATTTTCCTTATTTTCATATGATAGTTAAGTTGATATTTTTTTTATATTTCAAATATAACGTTAAAAATAAATTTAAAAAAATATGCATCAATAACTCGAATATCAAATATAACATTGATTGCAGTTAACGTGACAACTAAAGCAATGAATATGACTGAGATATCGAAAATGACAAGTAGAACAATTACTAGAATCAAAGCGTCACTCATAAATTTTAGCCATATCTTGTTTTTTATATTCACCTTGCAAAATTAAATACTACATTGTTTATATCAATATTACTGCTGAGATTTAATTTAGAAGTTTAAAATATTTCGGATTTTTACCTTATTTTAGCATAAAGCTCAACTTTTAATTAAGTAAAAGAAAGGAGGTAAAAACTCTATAAATGATTTACATCCTGTGGGAATTTAAAACAAAATAAGCTAAAAATAATTAGTAGCAATATTATCAATAATTTCTCATCATTGTGCTTTATTTTTAGAAAAATGAAATAAAGTATCATTCACAGATCCTTCTATTTTAAAGCATAAATATTTTTTTTAATATTTTAAAAATAAACATTACTTGAGATTTTTATTTGTTTGTTTTTTTAAAGAAAAAAATATTGCTAATAATTTAACATCGAACATTAAACTTCTAAGAGCCTTGAAAAATTAAATAATCAATTCTTTCTACATTCTTCAACACAAAATTACTTTTCAAAGCAGCAATGGAAATTGATTAAGCTTAGATATTTTATATTTAAATAGACAGATTAATAAAATTATAAAAATAAAAATATTTACTTACGATACTCTTCATTTTGTACTATGTTTCTAATTGATGCAGCTCGAAAATAACTAAAAGCTCCTCAACAATCGAATCCAAGATTTGAGTGAAGAATAAATCGTCTTCTCTCTTATATATATATACATGCATATTTGCTTCTTAAGTGTACATTCTAGACTTGCGGCGTCACTGTAACCGAGAGGTGATTGGATGAGAATAGTTTTGGTATGCGGGCCCCCGTCTGGTTGGCCCTTGTTGAGGGATTTTCCAACTCCTCTGTTTCATCCCCTTCTTATCAGGCTCCCCTAACACCGAGGGACCGATTGCATTTTTTGTGGGAAACCCAGTTTGAAGGGGGAGGAGGAATGTTTGCAGTAAAATGTTTTCAGACAGGAATGTGCAGCTCTAAGCAATATGTTGTTGCAGTATTATAAGATATGGATTTCAAGTAAAAATGATGAAAATGAAGTAAAAAAAATATTTGATTTAGTGATATAAAATATCTAAGGAATATAATTCGCATTTTATTGTAGTAATATGAATAAATGTATTCTATTTTTATTTTCCCGTGTACAAAATATAGGATAGAAAAACAATCATCAATGAATTGAATCTCTTGATTTTGATTAATCTGTATGTTTCAAACATCTCTAAGTTAGAACACTTTTTTTAAAAAAATTTAAGTTTGTTTTATAAATAGAAAAAGTACTTAAATGGATTTTGTATGCATAATGTGAAAAAATTGCAGATTTGAACGAAATTTTGATTGTTATCAATCTAGTCATGTACCATTGAATAAAAAAATTCTAGATTTGTGACTTCTGGTTCAACAAATCATAGGCTTAAAATTCTATTATTCTAACCAAATTTTGGGTATTGTAAAAATAAATGAAGTCTTAAAGCATCTTGAGTATTTTTTTTTTCAAACAAAGAAATTAAGATGTGATATTAAAATATGATTAACAAATTTAATAAGTGAATTTGTTTTTGTATTTTCATAGCTAACTACAGCTAAATTTTCTGTTTAGTGCAAGTTTTTTTTTTTCATAATTACGGTCTCAAACAAGAATTTATATTAACAAGTAATCAAATCGTTCTCCAAATTTTTCTATTTATTATCATGTCAGAACGTAATGTTGTTTTTGGGATGAGGTTTTTGGCGTCAATAAAAATGCGAGGGTAATGAATTGAAATTTTACTAGCTGCACGAGCAACTCAAAAAATCAGCTTTTAATAACGTGTTGCCATTACATTTACATAAGCTATGATTAAAAAAAAATAAGTTAATGACTACCGCAAATAAAACCAAGAAAAATGTCATTTTGAGCTCGTAATTATATAAAATGAAATAAATAGGAAATGCGATATTTTAAAAAATAATAAATGCGAGACAAAGTTTTTGGATCGTTTGCAATACTAAAGTGACTCATTCAATGAAACAATTAAAATGAATAAAAATATTATTTAATTTGCACGAGCACGTGGTGCTACAATGAGGGTTCAATGGGATGATGTTTTTGACGTCAACAAAAATGCGTGGGCAAGGAATTGAAATTTAAAATTTCAACTTTCTCAAAAATATTGATAAATGGTTGCAATTTCGAAATAAAAACCTTTTTTATCTCCAATTTTGCACTTTTTGTTAAATTAATTTTTTCAGATTTTCTTACTTTGTGAAAGCTTTCTTCAAACTTGAATAAAAATATTTAAAAAAAATATTTTAACTTGTTTGATTGAATACAATGGATACAATTAGTAGGTGATTTTTGTAACTAGTTTCTGAGTTCGTTTTAAAATGATTGACAATATGTCTCGTTTTCTTTTTTTAATAACTTTTTAAAAAATAAAATTTAAAAGATTTTCGGTAACATCGAGTACGGTTTGCTTTGAGTTGGCTCTTTGTAATTTATTTCTTTTATTACAGAATAATGAGCCGAATTAATCCATTAAATTAAATAATAGGAAAGTTTGGTTCGGAAAATAATTACTTCTTATTCAGATTATTGTTTTCATTTGGCATAATGAATCGCAATGAATCCCAATAAACTTTCCATTAGAGTATTTAGACTGCATTCAAAAATGTGTAACCGTTTAGAACCATTTCGTTTGAAATTTCTTTAAAAATTATTTTTATTTTATTATTATTATTATTATTTGTCACATAAAAACCAGTTTTCAGAAAGATGATCCGCAATGAAGGTTTTTGTTTTTTAAATTGAATTAGAACTAATAAAAAAAATGTAGGGTCTTGCAAATTCAGTGTGACCAAAAGAATCCCAGATATTTATACTGCTCGAGGACCCCACAAAGCATAATCCTACTTTAATCAGTAACCTAAAATGTCAAGAACAATCCCAAAAAACTCACAAATCCTTTCAGTTATTTATTTATAAATGAATAATTATGAATTATGCTATTAATGAATCAAATTTCGAACCAAATCTGCCATTTATTGACATGTTATCCCTCTGTAAATTAGCGTTATTTTGAAACAATGACTATAAAATACAGCAAGATATCAATGAATTTTTTTTTAAATAAAGTATTCACATCAAAATCGTAAATAATCCATTGTTACAGTGAGTGAAAAATTCAAAATTCACTTTTGATTTTCTCTATAACTGAGGTAAAATTGATAAATATTTCGATTTCAAATTTTCTATGGTAAATCGTTTCAAAAATTGCGAATAGTTTTTTTAAATATAAAATTTACCTAATTCCAACACACACAACGAATTTCCTATGAAGTAATATATAAATTATTAAAAAAAGTGGGATTACGATTTTTTCTGAAGTTTTGGAAAATTATTCTAAAACGCGTAATTTGGATTTAATTTCCGCATGCATTACTGCATCTAATCTAAAATCGTTTGCCGCATTTTGATTAAAATTGCTAACCGCAAGCAATTCAAACTGCTTTCGCTTTCAATTTCAGAAAACTAAAATCCATATAAGCTGATTAACATTACAGAAAGCAATAAACTAAAGACGACCCTAGGGGCTTTACATTAAGAAATTACACATAACTCGAATGTTTTATATAAGTCAATTCTAAGCTTTCTAATTTAATCCCAAACCTTCGAAAAAAAATAATTCGGATTTAAAGCCACATTCTTTATTTTAAATTCATTTCAAAGCAATTAGTCAATACCGTTATTTAAAACAATGAAACAGCCGTTTCACTTATAAACATTACAAATGGCAAGAAATGACCTTGGAATTCTTAGCTTTGGGGTTCGACGGGAGATAACAGAGGTTGGGAAAACCAGGTATCGGTATGCAAGCCTCCAGGCATGCTTTGGCTATTTGTTATTTACAAAGGAAGTTGAGGGAGACTTAGGGGGTTTTTTAGGGGGGAAATCCGGTTTCTACTGTTCTAAGAGCATTCTTGCAAATGACAGAGGCAAAAAGTGGGGTTTATGTAGAATTCGTGGTAATGTGTTTGCATGTAAGTTCTTTTATGCAAAATAAGCATTTTAATCTAAATAATTCAGTTTTGAATTTAGTTCGTATTATGAATTTTGCTAAAGCTTTTCTGTGATTTTGAGGTTTATTGTTTCAATATATTGGGAAAATAAAGTTTTCAAAAATAAATCGGGAAAATATACTTTTAAATAAATTTTATTATTATGCATTACATGTTAAGAATAGTAAATGGGAAAGTGCAAGCAGCATCTACGTATGTATTGCCTCAAACAAAAAGAGATGCTATTTTATTCATAAACAACCATAGGAATCGGCATGGCTAGGTATGAAAATATTTAGATTTTTTAAAATTTTTAATTCGTAAAAGATAGGAACGATTGAAATTATTGCTACAGAATCTTCATTCATAAAGCATTTCAACACAACAGAAGAAATAATTTATAATTTTTGGAAATTTATTTTACCATTATTAAGTTTTTTTTTTTTAGATTTAAATTTTAGACAAAATGTAAGGAAAAAGATTATTCATCTGGAATTAGTATCCATAATTTTTTTTTATCTAGAACTAAAAAACTTTAATAAAAATTAACTAATGCGTAAAATTAATACGTTAAGGTTTTCTGTTTTAAAATTTAATATTTCAAAAAAAAAAGAAAAAGAAGAATAAAATGAAATCTGAAAATGCATATTTCAATGTATCATGCCAGAACATCATTTCTTGAACGACCAAGCACCACGTGCTCGTGCAAGTTAAATTACATTTTTAAATCATTTTAATGGTTTCATCGAATGAGTCACTTTAGTACTGCAAACGATCTAAAAAACTTTGTCTCGCATTTATTGTTTAAAAAAATATCACCTTTCCTATTTATTTCATTTCACATAATCGCGTGCTCAAAATGACATTTTTCTAGGTTTTATCTTCTATAGTCATTAATTTATTTTTTAAAAATAAGAGCTTTTATAAACGCAATGGCAACACGTTATTAAAAGTTGATTTTTTTTGAGATGCTCGTGCAAAAGATAAAATTTTTATTTTCCGCCTACGGATTTTTGTTGACTCCAAAAAAACCAGATCCCCAAAACAACATCATGTTCTGACATGATAAAAGTCTTTTTCGAAATTATTACAATTTAACCTACATATACTTTCCAAATGCTATACTGAAAACATAATCAAGATGTGCATGACTTCGAGACTTCCCACGGTACAGCAAATTGGCCCTAAGTATTACGCGTTCAACTTGCGGAATTTAAATATTGAATATAAAACGCAGCTGAATAAATTCTGTGGGATATTTGATAGGAAATTACTACATAATGTAATAGCTGTGCTAGATATTCAAAAAAATCATTATCAACCTCTAAAATATAGCATGAATCAATAACATTTATTTATAGTTTCGGTCCGGCCATCATACTATGAGCTGTATCCGAGTTATTCACGTTTGACCTGATCATTGCCCGTAGCTGTAGGATAAGGGGTTAATGTTTGATTCGTGTGATATCTATTTTTTCTTGGTTAATAATCAAGGGGCCTGACTGAGGCAGGGGCACACGGGGCAGTTGCCCCGGGCCCCCACATAAGCGGGGGGCCCTCCAAGTAGAATAGAAAGTTTATTTTAGGCTTCCATCTCTAACGAATGTCCTTCATTACTAAAGTAGTGAAGTGAAGGGGGCCTCAAACAAATTTTTGCCTCGGGCCCCAACCTTGGCTTAGTCGGGCCCTGGTGGGCCGTAGTCCTAATCGTTTGATCTATAGCTACTAATTTTTGTTCAGGTATATTTTGGAGGATGTGAGCATTCAAATTTGAGTCATTTTTAAAATTTTATTTAGAATTAATTAAAATTCAAGGCAGATTTAGGAATTTTCCAACGATAACCTTGAAATAAAAATATCACAAGGAATAATTTTTATACTATTTTAAAAGCCGAACTTTTGTAAATGTTGTTAATTAAATAAAATAATTAATTACATCAAAAAATACAGGTGTTTTTTAATTTATTTTGGCTTATTTTTTAATGTAATTGCTCTATTCTGCTTTTAATGTTCTATGTATTATGCTAAAAATAATACATAGTTTTTATGTTCTATGTATTATGCTAAAAATGATTCTACGTATTATGAGCTCACTTTAAATGAGGAAAAAGAAAGCTGAAATACCGACAATGTTCCACTAGAAATTAGAGTATCCAAGTAGTTATGTTTGTAATTACTTTAGTTAAGTTTAGTTATATTAACAATCTGTTGTAGAGCAACACTAGGGCAATTTCGGAACTGATATCGTAATTTTGAACCGCAGTCAGATGACTAGAACGACACCTGAGCTGGCACCCCCTCTCCACACCACAACATCGGGAGGACCTGTGGCCCTGACGGATGTAACGTTTAACGTATCCCCTTATACGACTGTTCTTCTCTGGAATTGGATCTTAAAACTCACGAGCCGAGACCTTACCACCAAGCTAACGTGGAACGACTTGTAATTACATTATGACGTCATGGGATTCGATTCTTTTAGGAAGAGTCAAATACACAGTAAATAGATGAAGAAAATTGTCATTGAAACAACTTGGCTTTATTGTTTGTTACAATTTGATACTTGAAAATATTTTCTTGAAAACATCATTGATATCAATGTTTTATATAAAACTTTAGTGTAAATTGTATATAATCAATACTGATGGTGAACCGCTGCTCACCAAAGGTGCTAGTGATTTAATAAATTCTATTGTTACAAGCGCGAGAGCGCTGCTGTAGTACGCCGAAGTTGGCGACATTTGACGATGAGCTTCGCTCCAGCCAAGTTAATTTGGCGAGGGCTATATTTTGGTGGTCCTCAGACCATTCGTGGTGCGCCGCATTGCTTCGCGTGCTTCTGGGCGCTTACTTAGTTATATAAGGGACGGGTTGCCGTAACTTAGAGTTAGTTTTTTTTTCTTCTCAGAAGAGAAGCGTCTCGTTAGACTAGCGGATTACTTTTCTTGCGTGTTATTAGTGAGCTGTGTTTACGTTTGCTGTTAACGTTGCATAATTGAGCTCGCTGTGATTTACTGTCTACTGTGTTATACAATAGCTGTTTTGCAGTCTATGTTTATTGTGCGTAAGACTTGCATTTACGCTCTAAGTGACTGTTGACTGCTGGATCGTTTTTATCTGAAGTTTTACTTTCCCAAGTCATCCTGTAAATAGCTGTAAATAAATTTGTTAGTGCTGTCCTCAAGTAAAGTCCATTCAATCCGAACCCGCTATGCTAAAACCGTAACAGTATAATCAAATTTCTGAACATCCCATTATTGTTAAAACATTTTTTTTAAATCTAATATCTGTATTTTTGTGAAAAATATTTCTGCACAAACCTTTTAAAATTATTTATATATATGAACAAATTGACACATTGGTATGTTAGCAATTAGATTCTTTTTTGGTACAGAAAAGAGATAATCTGCATTTTTTCAAGATGCATGGCATTTCCAAAAAGATATCTGAAGCTTATTTGCTATGAATTAAGAAAGAAGATCGTTTGAAAATTCGAAAACAAGAAAGGAAGATTACGGACGAAATTCCGAAGTCAGAAATTATCTAATCTTTAGACTGTATAATTTCGAAACCTGGTCTTATCGAAGCTTAATAGACGTTTTCTGAAATCCTTCAAACGCTTTCTTTTTCACTGGTTTATTTGAAGAATGTGAAATTAGATAGTTAAATAATTCATGTGAATATTACATAAGCGCTATTTAAATATCTAATTTTATCAACTATATATTTTATTTTTTTTATTAATACTGCATTAAATACAATTAACATATACGTAAAAATAAAAAGCAAAGAAATAATCGCAAAAAAAAAAAAAAAAAAATCAAACTCAAGATTTTGAAGTCAAACTCAAATTTTCCCTTTCAGATACCTTCTGAGTTAATAATACATTTTAGGAATGTCTGTCTGTGAACACGATAAAAGGAAATCAACGCCATTTAGGAAGATGAAATTTCATAAATAGTCATTTTAACAAATATGTTGATTTCTATCAACTTTTAAAAGAAATCGATTCAGGAAAAAATCTATCCGAGTACATATATTCATGATAACTAAAAAAACGTAAAGTGACAAATAAAATTTCAAACGTAGATTTAGTATCTAAAATACAAAATCTTAAAAATTTTGAAATTCTGAGATGATTGATTATTTATATGTCTGTATATATCCCTAACTCTCCGACGCCCAGAGTCACACGGATAAAATAACTGAATGACAGGACTGCTGCAATAACAACATTGGCGGGAACTGTGGTTGAGTTCTAAAGGCCATCACCGGCCACGGTACAACTCATCCCGAAGGAAGTACATCCCGTCATTCAGTTATTTAACTATATAAGTTTAACTAAATTTACAATATGTTTTGAAATAACACAAGGATTATTCTGAGACAGATTTAGAAGATTTGAACTGTGATTAAATCATGAGAATGAGACCTGAATAAGCAACTCATTTTCCACTCACCTAAATCCTGTTCTTAGCACCAGGCCACTGTGCTAAGGGACCTGCCACGAAGGCACACGGATTAAAACCACTAGGCCCCCCTTACAACATCAGCATTATTGGGAACTGTGGTTGAGTTCCAAGGGCCTTCACCACTCACGGTACATCACTTCCAGTAGGAAATACGTACCGTCATTGATGGAAAGAGCCAGACTCTCACCTTTCAAATAGCTTCCAAGGTGGCGATGTCACCATCACCATGACGGGAGCATCTCATTCTCGTTCCGAGTTGCCCACCCGGGTGGATTTTATCAGTATGTATTTACATTTCAACAATTCAAATAAATAAAATGTAATATTTTGTATTTGGTGATCCTTCGATTGCTATTTTATGTCAAAACTCAGTTTCAATCCATCGGAAGGTGTATGATTAAAATACAAATTCGACTTTTGTGTTCTTGATTTTTTTAAAAAAACTTGTAATTAACACATCCAAGATCCTAAATAATTGATGAAAAGTTTAAATTCACGACAAAGATCTTTTTCACCAACGTCTAGCAAAAGCCTTTGCTGACTTATCCAGAGTCTTCAATTTTATCCGAGGGTAGAAGAATATTATTGTAAAGAAGTTGTAAAACTTCTCTCCCTTTCTAAGAGACACATTTTTGACCGTTATTAAATCTGGCCAGCTGTGGGACAATTCTTTCCTTTGTGATTGCCCCAGATGGGATTCGTTTATTCTTAACCTTTACGTTGCGGGAACCCAAACTCGAAAAAGTTCCTTTGAATACGGGGATTCTGTGAAGAAGATAACAATTGCTTTCTCCCTTCTTTTAAAGGCGGTTTTTGTTCGATTTCGTCCTCCCGTGGTGTTAATTGGTCATCTGTCCTCTCCGTCTTAACCGGGCTGCTTTTTTGCGGTTTTACTGTGTCTGGTCCTCTAGAAAAAGCTTTTTATCGCAGTTTTTTTTCTGAAATATTAGTTTTCTAATTCCATATAAAAAAGTAATGACTTAAATTTTATGATATTAAATAAATTTTAAATAGAATAACTGCGGTATAATTATTTAGCACATTAAACCGATCGCTGCCAATTTTTCAATAATATTTGTGACTAAATAAATTTCTCAAGTCGTACTGAAGGTGTAAATTTAATTCTTATATAAGAACACATCACCGTGAATTTCATTTTGTTATTCTTCTAACTCATTTATCTTTATTAAATGTAACCATTTATATGTAATGTATAAAATTCATAATTAATTTTTTTTGAAAATATTTTTATTTCTTTGCACAAAACAAAGAAAACAATTCTTAGCTATTTTGTAAATTAAATGTATCTGCATAATAGCATATATAATTGTCTGCTATTTTGTAAATTCAAATTTTTTAATATTAATATATTGAGCTCCTAAAAATTAAATACAATTTTTATTTTTAACATATTTCGGATGCTTTTCAATATAAATCACTAGTGACATTTCTCTATTTTATTGTCGATTCTTATAATTTATAGTGATTTTTTCCCTGGGAATTTCAATAACTCATAGCAGTATAGTATTTTTGAAAAGTACGTTCAGTTTTGTAGGCGATAAATAACTGATTTATGATGAATTTTTTTTCGCTGAAAAATTTACTAATACGTAACTAATCACCATATTCAAGACTGTTAATTTAAGCAAACTAAGATTAGATATGATATGTTTAGAATTTGATACATAATATTTCATTGCTATAATATTATGTTGAAAAGTAGTTATAAAAAAGAAAACTTTCAAAAAATCTTTAATAAATAAAGCTAGCCTTCTAAATGATCAGCTTTCGTAATTAGCTACAAATATTTTTACAAGCAGATTATTTAGATTATATTTCAGAAATGCTTAAAATTAAATCTAGAATTCCTACTATTTTATTTGAGTAAAAATATTTCTGGAAAAATTTAAAGGTCTAGTAACGTTTCAGTGAATTGAAATGAAGGCATAAATATTTTAATATTTCTCTTCTGATATTTGAATGCATAAAACGCTACTAATCATTATATATGATAGATTTTAAGAACCTCTTTCAATATTTTAAAATTAGAATTATAAATTTTAATGAATGATTATTTATAAATTATTAAAGCAAACATTTTCATAATTCATGAAAAATAATGATGAAACTTACTGCTTGCTTAAAAATCACAACCCAAATGTATTTTTAGCCTGAAGTTATTGTTCAAGTATTACACTTTAAAAGTTAAAAAATCTTAAGTAACCAATTCTTCTAATATTGTGTTAGAATAGTACATTAGCGACTGTGAAGTATATATGCACGAGATTCCAGTCAGGGACGGGGAGGCAGGCATGAAGACAAAACAGTGTTTTGTCACTTTTCAATGTAAAATATAATAATGATAGGGCGAAAAAAAAAAACCTAATCATAGGTTCAATTTAGTTTTTTTGGAATATGACGAATTGGAAACAAAAATGTTACAATTAATCTAAGGCATCTATTATCTACACTACAACATTCCATCAGAAATGAAATTTCAAGTAATTTTTGATTCAGATAAAATTATAAACGCACATTATTATAAATTTAAAAAAAACTATTGTTAACAAATTAACAATTTACAATGTTAAGAAATTAAGCAATGGAGGAAAAGAATAATATTTTCAATCTAGTATTACTAACAAATGAAGTTATGCAAACTCATTCCATACCTCTCAGGAGTGTTACTTAAAAGAATGTCGCCAAAGCAGGGTTCACAAAACTGACTAGCGCCAAAAGTGATTATGACTACAGCTGGACGAAATCTCCTGACCCTAAGGGGTATAGTACAAAAGGGCAGGGATTTTTATGAGGCAATTACGGTTCGCCGGGAAGTTCAAGTGGGGGGACGAAATCCAAACTCGTTACTGGTACAACAGTTGTACCGCCCCGTAAGGAAAGGTAAAAAAAAATCTTGGTACAGCAGCTGTACCGCTCGTAAGCTAGAGGTTAAGAGTGCCGTATACACGCCACCTACAATTTTCAAACGTAATGTTATCCTATGGGAAAATATTGTCCCGTGTCTAGTTTGCTATTACGGTGTCTTTATTATGAAGTCATTCTGCCATCGCAAGAGGGAATAAAAACAAAGGTTTCTCCCGAAGGATTTTTTTTTTCGTGCGTGTCAAAATATTTTTAAATATTTAATAAAAATTGAAAAATGTAAAGGGCGCTATTTAAACGATTTTTAAAAAAAATCTGTCATAAATAAAATAAAACTAGCAACTGAAATACATTCGTTTTTGTACCTTCTTTCCGATACATATAATTTTTTTAAAAAAAGAAATTAGGAGAATGTGTAAAAACAGCATTTTATACTTAAACTTTGAAGAATAATTTGAACTCCCCCCTAAAGTTCCTTTAACTCCTCCCTTTCGCGGAGGAATACACACTAAACCCTCCTTTTACCACGTGATGGATTGTTACTTTTATTATCTGGTCTTCACACCGTCTTCAAATTTCCCCCTAAGCATTTTTTCTTTCTGCTTTTCGTTTTTGTTTGTTTTATTTTGTTTACCATCACAGCTGTGGTCATCTGCCCCTTCACAATCTGCACTCGTTCCAGCGAATACTACCGCAACCCTGAAAACAAAATTAGTAAACTTTTGTAAAAGAATTTGAATTTTGCATATTTAGCTGCATTTCGGGACGGGCTAATTGGTGGTGATAGAATTTCAGAAGTAAAATGCACAGCAAATATTACTCCGGATGAAGTAATAAAAGTTTTTAAAAAAATTTATTTTGGAAAATAAGCAAAGATGAAAAACAACCATTAATAAAAATCATAAATATCATTTTCAAGTGCAGGTCCAGCTACATATAACACACACCCAAAAAAAATCTTTCATTTTCAAAGTGGACGGCAGAAAACAGAAAAAATTATTCATAAATCCAAAATTTTGGCAATGAAAAAAATAATTAAGATTCTTTTAATTTGACTGTTTATTGCCAAAATTAGTTGATCTCATATATCTCGAATGAATGAAACTTCGGATCCTTTTGCGATTATACAGGATCAAAAGAAAAAAAATTAATGGAAAAAAAAGGAGAAAGCACTAATTCTTTCATAGCTTTTTTTTTCTCTGGATATTTTTATAACTGTACTTTTTTACATACAATTCATAAATCAATGCTATTTTCTCTGCATTCTTTTTTTTATAAAATTTTTATTTATTTGATCTTGTGTTTATGAGATTTTGTACATACATTTATCTTATTCATATATCTTGCAATAAATAATGGTTAATTTTATTATAAATTGAAAAATAAGATTGTTTTTATCAGAAAAAAAAAACAATTAGCGGTAATAATTCTTTAAAGAAAGTAAGATTAAAGAAAATTTATATATTTTTTTATTCTTTACTAATACTTGAATATTCTTAAGTTCCTGAATGGGTTTTCTTCAAAATCGTTGATATCTGTAGTCATAAAACAGTAAAAAAATGTATATATGTGTAGATATATTACAATAGTTCACTAAGCAATATCTTCATTAAAAAGTCACCTTTGACGATCAGCTGGTTCAACAGTAGAAAAGATATCTAAAGCTTTACATATTTTATATAACTTGGTTTCTAAACAGCCTTTTTTGAAAAATATTTAGCTATCAAATCTTCAGTTTTTGATAGCTATATAATTGTGTCATATTATTACGTAGGCCTTAAGCAGTTCTGTTCATTATATTACTTATCTCTTACTAATTTTCTGTCAGAGTGCATAAAATTTACACGATAAATTAGAGTGGAGAGGTTAAATTGTAATTAATATAAACGTTTTTTTCTTGAAATCAAGTACATCTTTTTTTTTTAATATGAAAATTGAAAGCAGAGTCGTTCAGTATTGAAATTGTACGTACATTGCAGAATAATTATTATCATGTCAGAACATATTTTGGGAATGAGGTTTTCTGGTGTCAACAAAAATCCGTAGGTGAAAAATAAACATTTTAAATTTTATTATCCGCACGAGCATATCGAAAAATCAGCTTTGAATAATGCGTTGCCATAGCATTTACAAAAGCTCTAATTTAAAAAAATAAATTAATGACTACAGCCAATAAAACCTAGAATAACGTTATTTTGAGCACGTGATTATATGAAATGTAATGAATAGGAAATGATATTTTTTTTAACAATAAAAGCGAGAAAAAGTTTTTTTTTGGATAGTTTGCAATACTAAAGGAACTCATTCAATGAAACCATTAAAATGAATAAAAATATATTTTAAACTGCACGAGCACGTGGTGCTTGACCGTTCAAGAAATTATGTTCTGACACGATACATTGATATATGCATATCAGATTTCATTTAAATCTTTTGTAATTTTCATAACATCTTAAAGAATTATTCAACAAAAATTTCACAGATTTTTCGTAAAATTCAATTTTTAATTTTACTTTCAAAACATTTAAATGATGCAAATATAAATATTTTATATGACTTCAGTCAATAAATGTTCTTATAAAAAATTATGAAGGTTACATTTTACACAGTCCTTTTTTCCTAAGGAATCATATTCTGAAAAATACTCTTCATACTTCGAGTTTTAAATAAATAAACTTCCTGTCTTCTGCTATCAAATCTGTTAGTTTTTACATATCAATATTAGATCAATCAATATTTCCATAATCAATAATCAATCCAATCACCGTCGAGGAATCCTGGTAGCGTATCTTCTTTGAGACCGTCTATGAAGTGGGCTAAAATCGTCAGCTTTTGCAGAAGAACGATATTCAAAATTCATAAATTATTCAGTTTTAGTGAATGATTCAGTTGATTGGAAATCAAAAATGTTTTCTTTAAAATATTGATGAAGAAAACTGTGTTATCATTAAAAGGATAATTAATTTTGTGCTGTTAATAGTTTCGTCAAGTTATAGCATTGTAAATTTTATAAAGTTTTTAGATCTTGTTATTCTTTAATGTAATAAATTATTGGAGGTATAAGGCTCAATGTTAGTAAAATTAATTAATATTAGATTAGAATATTATCTGTACTGCGTATAAATAATACTGAATGAGAAAGTTTTTGTATTAGTTGAAGTTTAAACAGTTTCGTACTTGTCTTGAAGGTGAAGGATGCAAGTTCAATTCTTGCGAAAACCAATATTTTTTTGATAAATTATTTATATTAAATGGGATTAATTGATGAAACGTAATTAAAATAAAAAAATTCTTTGTTAACCTAAGTAGTTGACTTAATTTTTTTAATTACTTGTTTCCAAATGCATACACCAAAATATTGTTATGGAAATCTTCTGGTGGGTGTATACTGTAATGACTTGATCCTGGCCAATCAAATAAACGGGTAGAGTCTAAACACAAAAGTTTTATTTACAGCTTATATACAATAAAAAACAGCTCGTCCTCATCTAGGTAATTTGCTGGGAAATATTTACATCTGGATTAACAGTTCCACAACTAATACAAGGAAAACTAACAGGTTGTTAGCGTATCCAGCTACTGCAGTAGTAGCTCAAAGGATCTATGGATATAACTGGTAGATTTTTAATCGAAAACTCGAGATCACGTGGTATCTCTTCAGCTGTCCAGCTCGTTATATCTCGTCTCATCGTATCTCATCTTCACATTGGTGCGTGGAGATGCCGATCATCCAAAAATTCTTCAGAAACATTCCCAGTAGTCAGCAGTTGACCGTGGGAATGTTTGTTGATCATCCACCCTCTTAGCAGATCCTCCACAGACATATTTACATCTGGAGGTTTTAGCACTTCTTTCTTCAGAGGGTCGTTAATGCATGTGTGGTCCATTATCTGGACTCTATTCAAGGCCAGATGGTCCCTTAGGGAAATATTTACATCTGGAGATGGTTTCTACACAATTTCTCTCTTCAGTGGGCTATAAAACACATGTGTGATCCATTATCTGGACTCTATTCAAGTCCAGAGGGTAACATTAAAGGGGAAGAATCACAAAGGCGCAACAAAGGAAAGAATCGTCTAACCGCTGGCCAGATGTAATAATTTTCAAACATTTGTCTCTTAGAAAGGGAGAGGAGTTTTATAACTACTGAAAATTGTCCAACACACTGGATGAGAGAAAATATTCATCATTCCAAGGGTATTCCAGAAATCTCCGAGTAAAGATTTTGCCAAGATATAAGCTAGAACAGCAATTACAAGCACTAACAGTACACGCAAGCAGAAAATTTCTAAATACAAAATAGTGATAACACTCAAAGATGCAAGTATACAGATCATACTATGTGAATGAAATTCCAAAAGACTTAGATTGTGTTTACTGGCGCTAAAACCATTTCTGATTATGCAGCGCCAACACATGGTTTATTAAGAAGGCGCATGGTTACATTTTAAGAGTGTCACAAAGTATCTAGTTAAATTCCAAAAGAATGGATGATGTCGTGTGGGCGCTATCGCTTTCATAATTTTTCGAAAGGCCATGGAGTCGTATGAGATTTCCTGGAAGAAAACACATATCTCTGTTCTTTGTAGAGATAGAGTCATAACTCTTCAATATTCCAAACCCGTCATGTTTGTTGCTAAAATACATTGCCAAAGGGTATTGAAACAGCTTAAATGTATAAAGAAAACGGTCAATATCTATATAAAACTATATAAGGAAAATATAAGTCAGACCCATCACAATATTGGTGGGTCAAGTTATCATAAAAAATTAAGCAAAATTTAAGATAAAGCATTTCTTATGATTTGAGTGGTAATATGTGATCTTTGTTAGTTCGAGAATTAACACATACAAAAAAATTATAATTTCGATTACAGTTCATATTTGTTCTTCTTAAAAAATGTTCTTTTTTAAAAAAAATTGTAAAGCGAAAGTGGGCGGAATTATGAAATAGAAACTGCCACAAGCTAAATAAAATTAGTTGCATATGCAAAATAACTGCTCATTAGCTGTAAAGAAATAAATATTCGATAGAAGTAGAACAAATGTCAAATGTGAGCCCTTTTTTTACACGTGGGCGTTTTTTGTTACTAAAGAAAAAGGTTGAAATCAGAAAACGTTCCGACTGCGAAAGAAGATAAGATTTGAATTTTAAATATTCAGAATATCCGGTGAGGTGTGCATCGATTAGAAATATGTTACTTCATAAATGAAAAAAAAAATAAAGATTGTAATCGAATTAAGAAGGTTTTTGAAGAAGGAAAATTAAAAGGTTTAATTGGAAAACTAAGATTATTTATTTTTGTTTTTATATTAGATTTGAATTAAAGAAATGATTTTTAAGCGGATAAAAAAATCTGAATTATAACTATGAATAGAGATTTATTTTAGTTAAATAAAAAAAAA
>JAOUZG010053459.1:5677220-5687606 GCA_026289955.1 Argiope argentata | reverse complement strand
ATATATATGCACACACACACAAAAGGAATTTATTGAATCCCATTAAGATTCCAAAAGATATTGGCAACAGTTCACTCAAAAGTTGCAAGTCAAAAGTCTATTTTTATGCTTTCTTATAGATATATCATCTACTTATATGGCGTAATGCCACAATTGATCCAATGACATTTAATAAACAAAGAGGAAGGTTTTAAACTAATTTCTGGATTTTTTTTGTAGAAGTTGCACCCTTTTCAGTAAGAGAATATTAGAAGCCAGATCATGATGTGGGACATTATGATCGAAGTTCCACTTCCTCCCACAGGAATTGAGGAAATTAATTGATCTCTCAGGATGGGATAAGAAACACTTAAAAAACTAAAAACCTCATTCATAATACAATCTATGTCACAGCAGAAGTTGGCGAAACTTCGTATTAGCAAATGATACAAAGAAAAGATACGGTATATAGGTATCGGTAGGCCTTTGGTTGTATCGTAAATCAATTTATATAATGGCAGATATATTTATAGATAGATAGATTAGATTGATTGATTTTTCTGGCGGAACGGCTGTATGAAACTTGCGTTAATTAAAAATATAAAAATTAGTTCTTTCAAAAATTTCAAATGCTAAGCCAAATAAGATTTAGATAAATGCGATGAGAAATTATATAAGAAATAAATTAATGCCATTAATCAGTTCATGAGGATAGAAGAATATAAAACAAGTAAATTGAGTTATTTTTTGTCATTTTTTCCCCCAAAATTCGCGTCCTAAATGAAGATCTAATGTATGTCGTTACTTTTCCTTGGAAATTTTCTTTTTTTCATCTTTTCCTTTCCTTTCCTTTCCTTCCTAAATAAGTGCAATGTTTAAATTTCATTTTAGATTTTTTTAATATTTTGATATACATTCATTATATTTAACATATAATATATATTAATTACAAAGATGAATTACGTATGAAAACATGCCATGATCCAATAGAGAAAATTGAAGGCAGAAAACATTGAGAGTCTTTCCTTCTGAAAAGGGAATATGCCTGTAAAAGACCCGACCCAAATGACATGTTCTCAAAAGAAAGCTTGCAATTTGAATAACAGCGAGATGCTGTCTTTTTAAGCCAGAATAACTAGCAATCCCCTTGGCTCAGTCAGCAGAGCATCTCGTTTAAGAATCGTCGGTCCTTGGTTCAAATCTCAGTCATTTTGATCCAAAGACCGGAACTCTTTTACTAATTTGTTATCTCGTATTTATCGGTGACCTGGAAGGTTCGAGATTTTTCTTAGTAATCCAAATTGGATTTTTCCCGACCCTTCTATATGTATTTAAAAGCTGAATTCCATCACTGATAGGTAAGTTTTCAGTCTCGTGCTGTTGTGAGTTGCCCAGTTCAGATAAATGTAATTGTGTATTTATACTAACGGAGGTGTTCTTTGTATCTCCTTGACAATATTAACCCCTTGAACGTCAGTTTATTTTCAGTCAGCACTGCTCTGGCAGACACTTTTAATTTTCTTAGTTTAAAGAGGAGGGATTGATATAAAAACTTACGGTTTTGTTGCTCAAATAATTTGCTATTATTAAAAATATTTGTTTCACACATTTTTATGAATGTTTATTGTTTTATAAGAACATAATTAGTGTCGGTTAATTCTTCATTAATGTTTAACAAAATTATTACAGTTCTTCACAGTATTTAAACGAAAGTAAGTACGTGATTCAACATTTATACATATAGATTTATACAAATTACATCCTAACGGTAACTAGAAGTATGCACACAAGTATATCAAAGCGATAGACTCGATATGACTTACACATACTTCTCTCAATAAAAGTATCTAACCTCAACAATTTCTGGCGAGTCCAGCTTGTCATTGTCCGTTTCATCAGGAAAGTTTATGATGAGCTGGACTCGTCATTTCCGTCCAAGGGGTTAATCTCTATAATGTAGTAAATTTCAATAAATAATTCAATTTAACTGCAATACTCTATATCATGTCCTACAAATAGGTGGATGACACAGAATGAGTAAGGTTAGTGAGATAAGAAATAGTTCAACATTCAGTAACTATGGAATTATTTAATTGAGGCAGTTTATTCAAGAATTCAGCATGAATATGAATTTATTTCGATGCATTTACTGAGGTTTTCAGTTCTGTAAATTTCAGTAACAAGAATTTCTATTTTCCAATTTGTATTGAAGAATGTTGGGTAAAGGCTACGTATAGTGTGCCCCTTGCCGCGCCAAGGGTGCCAAGTCGCCAATAAAGATGGCGGACAAAGTAAACAGACATTTTTATAGGATAGTTACGGTTACGACTTTGCGTAATATAAATAAGATTTTTTTTACCGATAAGCATTGTCTTTTTAATTTTTTTGATGGCACCGGGCAAAATTTTTTAACTTAAAAAAACATTCTACTGCTTCGCTAGGCCCGGGAGCGAAAAACTAGTAGCTTCGCTTGCACATTGAACATAAGGAATGTGCGGATAACATGAACAGTAAATAATAAATAATTGAGAAAGACAAAGATGCAAAAAGAATGGATTTAATAGGAAATTTTAAAGAACGAGAAATGCAAATAATTCTATTGCAGACGGTTTTTAAAGAAAGAAAGCAGACGACTTCGTAAAGAAATAAATCAGACGGTTTTGTGAAATCGCATACTGAAAATTAAAATGAGTAAAGGAATAAATATTTTATATTCGCATTAAAAATATAATTGAAATTTCTTATTAACTATACAAAAAAATCTGAATTATAATACAGATCAAAAATAAAATATTTAATTGATATTATTTTATTATTTTTAATTTAAAAGTTTTCATAAAAGAGTTGAAGCTCATGTACAACTCAACCATTATACGAAGAAGTAAACAAAACATCATTAGGGTTACTACAAGAGCGTTGTGTCGGGTTGCCATATTGGCGGCAAACTCGGGGGCGCACTAATGACCATTTTAACCGAATGTTGTACTTTCTACTGACAGTGAAATGAGGAAAAATATGTATTACAACGGATAAAAAACTATCGTGATCGTTGTAAGTAGGTTTTTCCTCTTAATCACTATTATCATTGAAATCAAAACTCATTACCAACCTCTAAAGCTATAGAGAATTTAAATTATTCATTTGTATTTTGCATCACAAAAGCATTACCAGAATATTTTAACAAAAATCAATAAAATGATTTAGAAACGCCGTTTTGTCCTATAATTTTTGTTGTATAATAGTTGAAGCAGATATGAAAGAGATACAAAAGCATCCATCAGCTTATGAGGGAAAAGTAGTTGCAATTTCACAACAATACAGAACAGCAACAACAACTTATCTTACAGCAAAAATATAAATTGGCAATTATATATTTTTACAGTAAGATAAATTTATGCTATTGTTTATTTTTATTTTATTGAACAAATAGCAATGGTAACAATATTTTTTCCTTTAGCAAGACGCACTTTCGAAAATTTTATCAAGTATTTTTATACGTTTAATAGATTAAAAAAACTACAAAATTTTTGTAGTTTTTTTGAAAAAGAAATGAAAATTCAGAACTTAAAATACCGTGGTATCAAATACCAACGAGAGGATCGAAAGGGTTAAAATAAGTTTCTTTAGATTTAAATTCTTAACTTTAAAGATTATTTATTTTAATTTGGAAATTTTTAAACGCATTGACCATTTAAAACAAATAAAAATTTTTTATATTTCTTGTAAATGCAGTGAGAATTGGGCTTTAGGCCGTCAAATTACTTATTTTTAAAAAACTTCAAGCTGAATGCATTCGAAGAGTGACATTTTGCATCGTTTTAGCAATCGCAAATAGATCAAAGTTAGCTTGGGCTAAGCAAGATATTCTCTGGATTAAATTATTTGTTTATTAGTTATGAGAGAATATGATGTTCTGTCACAATAATCATCATTATAAGGTATAATTTCCACTGGGGTTTTCTTTCGCCTTCCCTAGACATCAGTATCAGTGGAATATCCCCAATTCTGTATATTGGCAAATATTTCATTAGATATCTTATCTAATACAATTTATTAACATTAAACTGCGTATATTGCTGAAAATTGCGAGATACAAGCTAATACTATTTTCACAAGAAATTAAATTGTTGAATACCTTGATGACATCTATTTGAACTAAATTTTACGATTCATTATAAGTTAACCTCTTAACTGCTTTATTTTTTACTGGCCAATAAGATGACACCTTCTGTTTTAGGAATATTTTCTTATTTTGTTTCAAATTGAAATCCATTGAATATATGACTTATCCATGAATTCGAAGTAATTTTCATATTGAATTATAATCGTTATGAACGGTTTATTTTTAGTTTACAACTATCAAAATTTAATAAATCGTTGCACATACACGTACGGCATACGGGCAAACCTGTTAAAAGGTTAAAGTATCCTCTGAAAATGATTTCGCTTATATTATAGTGAGAGTACATCATGTGAATACTTTCTTATAGATTTTGATAGGCAGAATGAAATTTCTAAACCTATTTGATATTCAGATGATTAGACTGTCGTTACTTTAGTGCTGTGTTTAACAAGAATAATTTATTAATCTTTTATATTAATAAATTTAAGATTCTTTTTAAGACCCAATTGTAAGGGACTATATAACCTATATCCTATTAATGCTCAATAGTATATAATATATCTTATAACCAAATGTCATCCATATTAAATGATATTTAATGCAATGCCAAGTAAAAAGATGTCCCACTTCCGAAATTACACTCATTTATCGAAAAACATTTTATAAAAAAAGTTATAGATTTTAAAACACAGAAAGATACTTACTCTTTTTGTAGTTCACATTATTCTCAGTTTATCCTTCAAGAAAATGCTTCGATGTGGAAAATCAAGTCGCTCGACTGTCCAGGGAATTTATCTTCAAGACTGGTTACGGCGGAGAAACGACAAAGAAAATTTTCAGATTCCAAATCGGAACATCATAACAGCACGAGAAACATTTTTTGTGGAATCACTGCCATAAGCAAGAAATAATTTGCAAACTGCAAACTTGGAGTTGATATCCTTGGCGTTGAGTCTTGCATTCTATTATTCAATCAACCTATTCTGAACATTCAATTTTCTTATGCTTTTTCAGTATAGCGCGTAATTGTCTAACAAATACTTCAAATATCATTAATAATGTAAGTGTGGCCCAAAGAGACTACAGTTGTGATCAACTGAAAGCAAGGTTTCATTCAATTACTGTCAGTAAATTAGAAATAAATAGTTAATTTACTCTACGTATATAGATGTTTTATGCAATTTCCATTATTTGGACGACTTTATCTTGAGATTAAGTTAACATATTACAATTGACTGGCAGCAAGATTTGCTGCATCAAACAAGTATCAAAATGCTGCATCACTTTCAACTTCAAATAGCCAGTGTCCAAAGATGTGTCAAAAGTGCATGAGTACTGTTTTCTTATATCCACACTTATAATGCTTCATTAAAATGTCTTGTGACTAACACTCCTCCATAGCAACAATAATGTCGGCAATAATTGCAACAAAGCATGCAAAGTCACAAATCCTCAAATATAAATGATACTTTATTTTGGGATCCGAAGAGTTTTATTCATTTTTTTCCTGAACATATTAATACACAAATGACCCTCTTTTTCCGTTAAGAGTCAATCGATTGTTTTCTCTGAAGAGACAAGCGGATTCTTCAACTCTGATTCTGTAAACACAAATCAAGATTGTCCAAACTTCATGGGAAAAACTCTATTTAATTTTTCAAATATATTTCATTAAACAATACAATGGCTCTAAACACTTTACATCAAATTATTCATGGTACGCTAAGCATAGACCACGTGAAAGAACGGATGGAGGTTTGTTTTCAGATGCAGGCTTCTGAACAAGTTCTTAGCTTTTGCCGAGTTAACAAAATCAAAACATGAATATCACAAGAACATTGACCACGAATGTCTACTACATGGAATCGAGTACATAGAGAAAACAAGCCCATTTCATTTCACGTCGCCTTGTATGCTACAATTGAATAAGTGTATAGAAAATATTTCAAGCATTACTTTCGACTGTTGATAACACCGGGTTTACATTCGGCCAGTTATAAGACGGCAAGTAGGCAGCGCATGCGTAGAAAAGGACTGATTTGTGTGTGGCACAATTTCGTAAATTAGATTCAAATATTCCATGCTTGGTTATAGATTGTTATTTTGGTGTCCCTGCATTTTTCTTTTTCAAGGCGTATCGTATTAAAATAATGGATATTTACACAAGGAAACTTAGTTAAATAAAAAAGAAGGTCGATTTACCTAAATTTGGAAAACTATAGTGAAGAAGTGGCAAATAAAATGAAAAAAGAGCACAACCTCGCATCAGGAAGAGCAAAAAATGTCGGAATTAATCTATGATAAGTTATAATGTTTTTCTCGCCAAGAAAACCGCCAAATTCTACCAACGCATACGCAGTAAGAAACAATACAATACAGCGGCTGGTAGCTGTTCCGCCGGGAAAATTACTTGTCATCGACAGAATAGCACTTTTCAACCATTCTGCGCATGCGCTTCTTACTTGCCGTCTTATAACTGTCCGAGCGTAAACTCGGCATAAGATTTCGACGAAGGTTGATATAAATTTTTCTCTTTGGTCTACCAAGAATACGGTTAGAATAAATGCTTCTGGACCATCGGTCATATGCTGAGTTAGAAGAATACTTTTTGTTGGATAATGACACATGAAAATTAAAGTCTTTTCCAGCGTTCTTTTAGTTTAACTCCTTAACAGGTTTGCCCGTACACCGTAGGTGCATCGATTTATCGTATTTTGATAGTTGTAAACAAAAAATAAATCATTCATAACAATTAAAATTCAATAGTAAAATGACTTCGAATACGTAGATAAGTCAAGTATTCCATGGATTACCATTTGAATCAAAATAAGAAAATTTACGTAAACATAAAAGGTGTCATCTTATTAGACAGTAAAGTAAATAAAACAGTTAAGGGGTTAAAAAGTGAATCAGAAAATTGAAAACACCCATGTATGCTTTTTTGTTAAAAGAGCTCCGTTCTTCCTAGCCCCATTGTATTTAATAGTGTAAATAGAGTGACATTAATACATTCGAAGGAGCTTTGTATGGCATGAAAGTGAAGGATGTTTGTATAATTTTTTAAGCACTACTTCCGAATCATGTGGACAATTTTAGTGGATATTGATATGTACGTTGCTTAGTAACTGAAAAAAGTGACATTGGATTAGATAAATCAAACAAACTTCCCCGTATGAATGATCAAGTTGTTTTAATGATTATAGGGAATTAGTATGATGTTTGATTTAATTGCCGGCTTTCTGGCGCAGAGGCAGCACGTCTTCCTCTTGTTCTGGGGGTCTCGGGTTCGAGTCCCGGTTCGAGCATGGCTGTTCTTCTGTGTGTTATCTGTGAGATGTGTGAATGGCCCCCCCCCCTGTTAAAATGAGGCTATGCAAGCGAATATGGTGAGTGAGTGGCTAAGTCGTGCTCTTGGCCTTAGTTGGCCTTACTTCAAAACTAAGAGACGCTCCTTTCTGCTTAAATCTGCTGCTGTATGATTTAATTATTTCAATGATTCAAACTAAAATAATGATGGATAAAATTTTCTTTAAAAAAGGATCTTAAGACATAATGGCTACTTTCAAGGGTCGTAGTTTTATCTAATATTTTTAAAAAATATTAATCGTTTGGAAATCCAAATATTTTATTCTTACATTAAAGAAACTTCTCTGGAGGTCTATTACATTTTATTTTTCTCCAGGCAAATGGAAAAAGAAAGATCATTTTATTGAATTCGGGAGTTTATTGATCACAGACCAAGCGAAAATAGAATATCAGTTATTGATAGACAATTTTGAGAAATGACACTTATCGATGGATAATTCTAAAAATATTCATTATCATTTTTGAAAACCAATTAATATCAATACAAATTAATGAATTATTGTTGTTGTTTCTTATGGCACTTACCATGGACAAGCTCTCTGAGGTAGTCAGCGATTTAAACCTAATCAGCATCTCCCGTTTCTGTAGTAGCGCCAAATAGGGCTAAACCGGCGTCCTGCCACGGGGGTAGCGTGTCTTCCCCGAGAGCCAGGCGTCCCGGGTTCAAGTCCTGGTTCGGGCAAGTTTGCTCTTCTGTGTTCTATCTGTAAGGTGTATGAATGTGCCCCCCCCCCCGTAACAAAGGGCTGTGCAAGTGAATGTCCTGAGTGAGTAGATAAATCGCACTCTCAACTCTAGTAGGCGCTACTTCAAAACAAGAGACACTCCTTTCGGCTTAAAAATCGCTGATGCTATGGCAAGCGTCACTAATAGTAACAACAACAGGGACAAAAGCACGCCTTTTGCTACTCACATCACATTCGCTTGCACAGACCCTTTTTACAGAGGGGAGCATTCACACACCTTACAGATAGAAAGTAGAACAACCAAGCCTGAGCCGGGACTCGAACCTAGGACCCCCAGATCACAGGGAAGGCGCTCTAACCCCATGCCAGGACGCCGTATCAGTTTAATCAGTAGATTATTTAATGTTTTTTCACTGCAATATTTTATTATAATAACATATTATTCTGGGATGGGAGATTTAACTTATAATGGTTTAAATCATAGATAAATAATTATGCGTCAAAATGTTTTGCAATAAAGAAAAAATTGAGAACTGTTACTTTGTCAAAGTCTCTGCTAATTATATTTTCTGGAATAACAACTTTAATAGAAAAATTGCGAGGGAGTTTCGGGAAGATCCAAATGTGGTTATTTTTTTTTCCTTTTATATGAAATACACAAAGAAAAAGTAATTCAAAAAACAACTTTTTAAAAAAAAAATCTATTCGTACTTTGGCTATTAGGGAATTTTTTATTTTAGTTACTTTTTGTTAAATAATAACAATTTTTGTTTATGTGTTCGCTTTACAAAGGAAGGAGGGGTGCAGTAGCTTCTAAAATCATGGACCCCTTAGTACCCGAATAACGAATACCTTTGACTCAGTAACCCCACAGTGGTATAACTCCCAACATGGAGAACTTTGCGACCAGGCTCGAACTCGCAGCACAAGGGATACGAATTCAACACCCTACCAACCAGGCTATCCCGACCTAACAACTACAATTACTATAAAGAACTACTATAAAGGCGAGAAAGTTAGTTTTTAATTGATTAATAAAAAATTAATGAATTAATATTCGAAAAAACTGTATTAACATCTAATGTCATTGAAGTTTATTATCTAAATTTGCTTCTTAGGACTACATCTTATTTTTAAGATTATATAAATTCTTTTCAACAATAATCTGGAAATTGCACCCGCTTTGATATTTTAATGAAACTAATACATCGCTTTGGCTTAATGGATGCTATATAAATTGTTCCTGGTTTTAAATTTTTTCCTATCAATGCTTGCTGTGTTATTCCAACCGTTTTATAGAAATTGAAACAAACTTGATCGTACAGATCAGCTGATAGTGAAATAACTTTGCAGTTCCTGCTTAAGTATTCAAATAACAATTCAAATGATAATAAGGTATTATAATTGCCTGAAAGACAGAATATAACTCAAAAGAATTTTTTGTTCGAAGTTCTTTCCATTATTTTCATAGAAATTGTAATTTTTCTATGCTCTGATATTTTTGCATCGCAATAGTACAATAGTTTTCAAAAGAGGCCCATTTCATAAATTTTATATTGTGCTTTCATTCATTGAATTAGGAAAAGCTTCAATTTTTCTAATAAATAATTACAATGATTCATTAAAGCACTCTTGTTCTATTTTGAAAATAAACTGAAAAATATTTAGACAGCAGGCTTTAAACACGTTAAAAGTTAGTGCTCACTTCTTTAATGCCCCTGAAAATTGAAAATTTTTATTTTACATTGTGAAATTCACATGAGTTAAACATGGGTTTTTCGGTGC
Organism: Argiope argentata; assembly: GCA_026289955.1. NCBI lineage: Eukaryota > Metazoa > Arthropoda > Arachnida > Araneae > Araneidae > Argiope > Argiope argentata. The sequence continues at coordinate 5,677,667 of JAOUZG010053459.1, read as the reverse complement.
AGAAGTTACTTATTGTGCTTGCTTTTGGTTTTTCAATTAACACATTATTTTGTTTAGGTCGTAAAAGAAAGTCAGGAAACGAGGCTTTGCTACAATGCACACTTAAACAAATGTGTGAATGCGGTAAGTTATATTTATAATTATATTAAAAAAATTAAATGTATCAAAAATATATTGATAAGAATATACTATTTAGCAATAAAATTTATTACATTAAGTTGAATAGGGACCTTTAAAGTGACTTTTTGCAATTTGAAATTTTAACAGGCATTAAGAGTAACACTATAGGAGATGATTCACAACACTTTAAAGCATTATATTAATTTATTCATGAGTTATGGGGTTAATATAATATAAGATTAGCGATAAATAACACTAATGAAAAATGTTCTTTGCGTTCCAAATTTGTTCGAAAGCGCCCCAATTTTTATTATTACTAATTCTAAC
>JAOUZG010053459.1:5656308-5676820 GCA_026289955.1 Argiope argentata | reverse complement strand
GTTAGAATTAGTAATAATAAAAATTGGGGCGCTTTCGAACAAATTTGCAAGGCACATTTTTCATAAACATTATTTATCGCTAATCTTATATTATATTAACCCCCCTAACTCATAAACAAATTAATATAATGCTTTAAAATGTTGTGTGTCATCTCCTATAGTGTTACTCTTAATGCTTGTAAAATTTCAAATTGTCAAGGTAAAAATTGTAAAACGTCATTATAAAGATCCCTGGTCGCCTTAAAGTCCTCTTCTTCTAAAACTTTTTGCATACAAAAGTCTGGCACGAATATAACTTGGTTGTTGATGAAATCTTAAATATTCTACATTTAAAATTAAATTTCTTCAAAAAAATATCTATATAGGCATATTAAATAAGAAATAAATTATAGAATGATGTCAGAGATATACAGAAACGAATACCTATAGATAAAAAAATGTGTATTTTATTTTTAAGTCTCACAATACCATTTTCCTATTAGAATTATTAAGGTAATAAAAAAGTTTGATAAGAGATATTAACTAATTAAGATGGACATATTCGTAATAAACTCCGTACAATTAAGCTTACAATCGATCTATGACCCTTATTACCCGGCAAAAAATAGGACACCATTTTAACTAGATTGAGGATTAATCACATTCAATTCACCCATAGACATCTGCTTATGTGGATATAAAAACTTTGCTCACATTTATTAAAAAAAATTTTTTCTTAAAATATTTATATTGCTGCTTCTTATAAATGTTTTTGAAACTTTTTAACTGAAAGATGATACGCAAATTATTAACTCTTTCTGACTTTCTCTATTCATCTTTAAAATTTAGTTCTAAGTACTTGCTCTTTCTGATATTTTTCTTCAAACCACGGTTTCAATTACTGACTCTTTCTGATATTCATCTATAAAACTTGGTTTTAATGATCCTTGGGTTTCTATTGTCAATTTTTTTTCCGGGTATTTAACACTGTCCTCCTTCATATCCTTATTATACTTGCTATAGATATGTCTTGTGGATACTTGGCGAACAATCAATTGATTGGCATTAAAAGCTGTCCTTTGACTATTTTATTCCTCGTGTAAATTGTTTTCGGACACAGCTGATGATACTTATCTTGTCCGACATGAAACTTCGATAATCGTCATGTGCACCTTGTAAATATTTAGAATAATAAATTTTATATGAGATACTAAAATTATTCTTTTTTATATCTTTCTCTTCTTTTTGTATAACTTCGATACAAAATACTATCATATATCAAGGATATTTTCAGCTTTCAGACTTTTATCCAGCAATTCTTCTTTTCCTTTAAAACTTTGACCACCTGATGGCATTTAATCAAACTCACTCTTCAACATGGAATCCTTTTCGGTTTCTATTGCTATAGCCATTTCGGTACTTACGTATTAGACCTTCCACCTTTATCGCTAAATTTGAAGTAATCGCCAATGAGTTGTTAAACCGCCAAATGGCAATCCGGTAATGGTATACGTATTATTATATAATGGCATAATGTATTATACCGTCTTCGCCAACGGTTTAGTAACTCATTGGCAACAGATTTAAATTTGGCGATAAAGATCAACGAATTACACCATTAGGTTGATCTTTATAGTCAAATTTAAATCCGTCGTCAATCAGTTACTAAACTGTTGGCGAAGACAGTCTAACACGTAACTACCGCCATTTCTTGTGGATAGCAATCGAGCACACTCTAGTTGGTTATCAAAAGCTATTCTTTGACTATTTTCAATGCCTTAGTTTCAATATCAATTGTATTCAAGTTTTCAGATAATTATATTTATGCTTTAAAGTTAGTACTTTGCCCAATTGTAAACTGCAGCTTTTCAGGCATCTTCGAAATGTACTTCCATTGTAATTACTTCCTTCGAAATGTACTTAAACACTTTGCACTTGAGAGGTGACTCATGCTCACCATTCAAAATTGTACATCATTTTGATGTTTTATTTATTTATTTTCCATTTTTAATTGCAAAAACCTTGCGTATTACCTACAGAATGGTAAATTACCTTAATGGGGAAGTTCAGCTTCAAATAATTAGGTACTTATGTGTTATAACGTCATCTTCAACGGTTTAAAAACTCATTGGCGACGGATTTAAATTTGGCGATAAAGGTAACGGATTACACCATCGCCGTATTTCTATAATTTGTGGTTTGGCAACTCATTGGCGACGACTTCAAATTTGGCAATAAAATTGGACGGTATAATACGTCAGTACCTATATATATATATATATATATATATATCGCAATAATAAAGACCTTGTATTAGGTAAATAATTTTGTACTGAATTACTTTTTCATAAGAAAAGGATTGATCTACTTATTAAAATTTAAAAAAAAGATTGGATTGAGTTAAATTTTGAAAATTATCATTTTCAATTATCTTACAAAATAAAAAAATTTGTAAGTTATAAAATTACATTTTTTTGAAGTGAGAGAGAGATGTTTACCTAGATTGTAGAATTTGTTAAATTCGAAAACCGACATCTAAAATAAAGAAAATAAAAAAATATTAAAAATCCCCAGTTATTTGTCCAATAAAAGATTTTTAAAAAAGTAGTTAGAAATCAAACCATTGTAAAAATAATTTCAAATATTTATTGATGTTATATCTTATTCTTTTCTGTGAAGGCATACGTCAGCGTTTCGAAGACTGCTTTGAGCTTTTGACGGAAAAAGTAAGCCCTAATTTTGTTTATTCATTGACATATAAAAATTAATTTAATATATATTTTGCCATCTAGTGAAAAATCTATACATTTTTCACCAATTATTTTTAATCTTAAGTTTTATGTTTTAAATATAATAAGATGATATTGTTTATTGCATATTGTTTATTTTTTTAGCATAATATAATATTTTCATTACTATCAGAAATTAAAACGATTGCTTTGAAACGATGTGTATCACACCTAAAAGGGAAATATATTTTTTTAAAAATATTTGTTTAAAAGCTCAGTGTGAATTAAAATTTAAATAATTAAGATAATCATTTGTCTTGGTGAAAATAATTGACATCAAATCCCCGATTTCAATTGGTTCAAAGTATACGAACTAACTTCTAATTAGATTCAATCACTGAATACTTTTCTGATAACAAATGATAGTTGCTAATTTGACTCTTATTGACATCAAAAACAAGCAAGCGACATTAGATATAAAATTTTATATCAATAAATTGGTAATTAAAAATTATTTAGCTATTTAAAAACACATTTAGATATGTATAAACGCCGGCATCCTGGCACAGAGGCAGCGCGTCTTCCTTGTGTTCTGGAAGTCCCGGTTCGGGCATGGTTGTTCTTCTGTGTGCTATCTGAGATGTGTGATTGTACACCCCTGTAAAAAGGGGTTGTGCAAGCAAATGTGGTGAGTGTGTAGCTAAGTTGCTCTCCCGACCCTTGTTGGCGCTACTACAAAACAAGAGACGCTCATTTCGGCTTAAAAATCGCTGATCCATCGGCTAGACTTGCCCTTGGTAAACGTCATTTGAAACTTCAATAACAATAACAGAATCGCTATATAATTGAAAATAAGCATAATACATTTAAACTCTAGTTTATAATAAGCAAAAAAAAAACAACCTTACTTTAATTTTGTTTAGTTTCATGTAAAACGACTTTAGCATTAAAAAATTATTATAAGTATTAAACAAAAAATTAATAGCAGTAACTTTAATTTAACTATAACCAAGTCTCGATTTCAAAAATAAGAGATACTCATTTGGTTTAAAATCTGCTGATGTATCATCTACGGGGCTTGTCCATAGGCAAGTGACATAAATAACAACAACAACATATGTTTGAATTCAATTGAATAAAATTTCATTATTTAGTATTAAATTATTATTCATCGATTTTTGCTAAGTAATAAATGAACACCTCTTCTATTAATTTTCCCTTTAACGTACATTTTCATAATAAAAGAAGATAAATGAAAGAGGATTTAAAACATAAAGTTTGAAAATATTTTAATAAGATAATGTTTTAGGCTAAAATCCATAATTGTTATTTATTTTTAAAATTTTGTCGTAGTTACATGGCAACGATAATCTAGACGCAAAAGTTGTAATTAATATGGTCGCGATAAACATAATTATAAATCCAGACTGTAAAAAAATGAAAAATTTTAGAGTGATATTCGTAAAACATTTTTTTAAAATTAACTAACATTTGAGAAAATAATTTCTGATTTAAATCATCATTGCAAATCTGGTGTTTCGCATTTAAAAATGGCATAAAAAGAGCTTCTATGAAATAATATGCTTCTAAGCTTTTGTAGAATGTCTGATTAATTGATTAACAGGCATTTTGAGCAATTTTTTATGATGCTTATTACATTACGCGTTATCACCTTTTTTGATAACTATGAGCTATTAATATCTTTTTTTTAATGTCTTGTGAAAATTTCTTTCCAGACAAAGACCTGGGCTATAGACGAACTAAATAAATGCAATATTTTCGAATTGGAGTACAACAAATTTCAGGAAGATATAGAGAAAATATGCTCGACTGATCATGAAGAATTGGTAAGAAATTCTCAGATGTAATTCAGTTGAACTTAAGAATATTTTCAGGTTGCCGAAGAGGAATTTTTCCCACAACTTATCGCCAAATGTAGCCATTTTTAATACAGTCCTCATAGATATTTGTTGTAGACATTTATTCACCAAAATAGAATTTTGGAGTCTTTTTGAACAGATTGGCCCAAAGTTTAGCGCTCGACAAAAAATATTTGATAAGAATTTTTTTCCATTTTAATTAACCTTTTTCGAACTTTTTATGCTTTTTGGAATAGATTCATACATTTAAATTGAATTGAGAATAGCATTATTTTACGGAATACGAGTCCTAAAGTTAAACTAATCGTTATTTTTTTTATTTTAGAGACCTTGTTTCAATGAAATTAACGACAAAATCACAAAACGAATTGTAAGTACATTATTTTCTCGATTTTATTTATAAAGAATGAGATTTCACTTAGAAATCTAAAATCTAAATATTCAAATAATGAAAACATTTTGAATTTTTATAAATAATTCACATTGATATATCCTATACAGATAGAATCTTCAAGTGGAATGCATGGTCCATATGAAAGTCCAGCGTTCGAAAAAGCGAGGGTAAGAAATAAAGTTTACAATATTTACTATCTCCTAGGTATTATTTAACCTTAAAAAATTACAAATAAGGAATTTTGAAAAAAAAAGAACGCAGAACTTGAAGACAAATTTGAACTTACTCAAAATCATATTTCTAGGCAAATACTTGTTGACGTCTTTATTTTTCATGCAATAACTTGACGTTCAAAATTCCTCTAGAAAAAATAATCCTCAAATTTACCTAATCTAGAAATGTTTGCTTATGGGATATTAGACAGAGAAAAATATATTTTTTTGTTGAAAATGGATCAAATTCTCATAAATAATTGAAATTCAAAACTATTTGAAAGCCAGTGTAATATTTAATTATTAATCTAAAGACACGGTTTTATGGTACCTAAAAACTAAACCAGTTTTCAAACACATCTATGGAAATCTGTGAGTTAGTCAGCATATGCAAGAATTATAACAAATCCTCGGGACTCAGAAGTTTCAAATTCAGGAGGATTATGGGCCTAAGCTAATGATTTTAATTTCACACACAATAAATTATATATTCTATTGACTTATCACTTGATTACTTTTAAGTGATTTTTTTCAACTAAAAATTCTTAACAACGCCACATTTTTTTTAAAAATTTATAATTCGTTTTGTTATTTTGTACTATGCAGAGTAACATTTCTTTCATTTGATATGTTAAGTAGTTAAGGTACCCTTTTCACACCACACATTTAATGGGTGTCAGTGTAGTTTAACCACCTGCTTGGCGCACTTTTCAAAAATCGCCAACTCGCCATCCATGAATCACAGACAAGAGCACAGATCAGCTCTTCCGGCGAAGGAGGAAGATAACATAGGAGTGCCATAACAAAAAGAACGGGATGGCCAGCATTGGCATATTTTCGCCATCTTGGCGAAGAAGGGAGGTTAAACTACACATCAACCATTTAATGCAAGCAAATACTCTTTACAGGGTGCGGCAGGAAGACTCGTACAAGCAATTTTTAAGAGAACACTTAAAAGTAAACACATTAACAAAATATAATAAATAATATTAAGAGTACACTTTTAAATAAGAAATAAATTTAAATTGTTTCTAAGTCGCCATTTTTGGCTGTGATGCAAAGGTGCAAATGCTTCTTGAAATATTCAGCAATGGGTTGTAAGTCTTCTACCTTTAAGTCATCCCATTCCCGCCGAAGCCACTGCCTTAAAGATTCCATACTTATATATAGTTGAATGCAAAGTTTTGATTCTAAAACGAACCGCACACTGTAATCACGAGATTGAGATTTGGCGAGTATTGCTCTCACTCTTCAAAGGACACCATGCCAGAAAAATGCACCTTGCACTACTCTTCTGTATTTTCAGTCTTGTGAGTCTTGTTGAAATTCCCACTTAGCATTGCCGAAGTGTGTTTTGGCCCATGAAAATACACTCTATAACAAAAACAAAACAAAAAAATGCACCAAGAAGGAGTTGTCCAATGGTGACGAAAATTGGGGGATAGAAAAACAATGCACAGAATAGTAAATGATTAAAATTTAGGAACAACTGAATATTTTATTTCAGAGCTACAGTAACAAGTTCAATAAGGTGTTGACCCGCCTCTAGCCTGAATATGAGCTGCTACACGACGTGCCATAGACCGATAAAGCTTCCGGATGGTCTCCTGCGGTATTTCCTGCCAAATTCACTCCAATTGTCGAAAGAGATCATCAACATTCCGTGGCAGATGCAATCCCCTTCCCATCATACAGACTTCAATCGCCTTCCCTTCCCAGACATGCTAGATGGGAAAGAGATCTAACGATCTGGAAGTCCAAGGAAGTGTTTGACAAGTTTCCAGATAGTTCATAACAATATGTGCCGTATGTTGTGGGGTATTGTCCTGCTGAAAAAGCAGCCAATGTACTGCAAAAGGAACGGTAGCAAAACGGGATGTTGTCGACGTACCGCTGTTCAGTAACTGTACCTCTAATGACGAACAAAGGGGTCCGGCTATTAAAGAAAATAGAACCCCAGACCATTATGCCTTGTTGAGGGCCGGTGTGGCGTGCAATAGTGAAAGCAGGATCCCCCTGCCAAACATGTCTTCAATGATCGTCAGGACACAGTTGGAAGCGGGATTCGTCGCCAAAGACTATACGCCCCCAGTAGGCATCATTCCAACCTGATCGAGCCATGCCCCACTGTAATCTGGCTCGGCAGTGTGCAGGTGTGAATTGCAGGTGGCGTAAAGGTCGGCGAGAGCGTAGATTTCGCTGTCTCAACCGTCATTGAAGGGTCATGGTGGGCACTGGTGTTTAGCTTGAACGTCTGATGGTTGATGAAAATGAAGAAGGTGCTATGACAGCTGATCGGATAATCACTCTATCATCACGATCTGTTGTGACCCTAGGTCGACCGCTACCATCCTGACGATGAACCCTGCCACTTTCCAAACATACTTGCCAGCATCTTCGAATCACCGCATCGCTTCGACTCAAATGACGAGTGATTCTCCGATTTGTCCAACCGACCTCTTTTAATCCAATGATACGACCTCTGTCAAACTCTGATGGTTGATCGTAATGAGCACGAACCCTACGGCGAGGCCTTTTTTTTAAGTTGTTGAAAGGTAATTTGAATTGCGATCAAACCGAAAGTTTTAACAACCGTTGAAGAACTGCTCCTTATATACATCTGCTGGATGTGCAGTTCCGATTTGAAGTAGATAAAACTATTCATTCATTAAACACCAAAATTTAATCATCTGTATATCTGGTCAAAACGCTCGTGCATACGAAATTTCAAAGCAATCGGATGATTGCTTCGTGTTGCGTCTTTTTTTTTGTTATAGAGAGCATCTAATAATTCTGACTTAATTAATTTGTGTATTTGTCAAATGGAAAAATATATGAAAATTTGTTATTTTTGGATATTTTTATTTTAAAGAGAAAGTCACATAATTAGTTAAAAGCGATACTAGAAAAAATACTCAGCTTTAAACAAATAGGTTTCATAATTTCTTAATAATGAAAGTACACAAGAAGTTTTTGTTAAATTTACAATTCACCAAGAGATAAATCTCATCAAAAAATCTGTATGATAACAATTTTACTACTATTTCCTATACAGATCATATTTTTTTGATAAAATCTTATAATTTGGTACAGTAAAACGAATAAGAGATATAGGTACTTACGTATTAGACCGTCGACGCCAATGGTCTAATAACTCATTGGCGACGAATTCAAATTTGGCGATAAACCGCTGCTAACGAAACCAACAAAATGGTGGAGGACAGTTAAGGCTTGAACAATTTTTTAAATAATGATGGTTTTTTGCCTCTATTGACGGTTTAGCAATTCATTGGCGACGCTTTAAAATTTGGTGATAAAGATCGACAGTCTAATACGTAAATACTGAGATATACTATATGTTTTAAGAACACTAATATTTAATGTAATATGGAATGTTAATATTTGTCTAAAGTATGTTCCGATGATTCTTTATTTCTAGAAATGTTCCGAGGCAATTCTCGCTTTTTGTCAATCAACTCCTGATATGTGCATGAGGTAACAATTTTTTTAAAAATATTTTTAATGACCAAAACCATTTTCTCTTTACGTAGCTTTCACAATGAATTTTAATCAATCATGTATTTTGATGAATGGTACATTAAAGCCCCAACTATTTTAAATATTTTTATTTTGCTTTAATTCAGAAACACAGCAGCTAAAATCTAAATGTCTGAAAAAATATCAGATATCAGTTTTTTGAGATGATCCAAGAATTACAGCCGTCTTAATTTCCAGAATATTTTGTGATAAGATTATTTTGGACATATTTATATTGTAAATATGCTTATTTTTTCGAACTAAAATTCCTGAATGATTACAAAGCAATATTTTTTGTCTTAAAGAACAGAAATAAATACTTTGCAATGTATTTTGAAGTTGGTGTTTTACTAAAAGAAACTGATAAAGAAATTAGGAATATAAAATATGAAATAATATAAAAAAAGAATAATATAAAATATGAAATAATATAAAAAAGAAAAAGGAAAATATTCAAAAGAAGATGAAATTAATGTTTCATGTGATAAAAAAAGCATTTTTTTTAAATAATTGGTAAACTTTAATTATATATGATGTTCAATCAAAAAAGTAAGGACACTGTAATGTCCTCCGAATGATACCCGTGAAATATCAAATTTGATTTTTATAAAATCTAAATTTTTTTTTGCTTAAATCAAACTTTATAGGTGTAATATAGTTAAAATACCATTGGATATTTCATTTTTTTGAAATAACAAGTTATTTAAAATTAGAATAATAAAGAATAATCGAAAACAATAACCATATAATAGTGAATAATGAAAAATAATTATGTGCTATTTCCTTTCAGCATTGGTTAAGAGAAAAGCGCTAAGAAGAAAAACAGCGATCACTAGAATAGTAAGTATAAAGTCAGTCCAAGATATGATTTCTGAAGTTAAAGAAAATTCAATTTTAAATTTAGGGTGAAACAAAATTTTACTTATTTATTCCATTTATTTAAACAGAGCATATTCGTACTGTCTTGTAAAATATCTCATTAATTGCTTTGATTGCTTCCCTTTCTTAATTCAGAAATAAACCTACCTTTCTATATTGATATAGGAACTATTTATATATTAATATAGGTAGATATTAAGAGCCGGCTTTCTGGCATAGGGGTAGCGTGCCTTCCCCTATAGCTGGGTGTCGCAGGTTCGGGCAGGGTTGTTCTGTGTTCTCTCTCTATGGTGTAGGAATGTGCCCCCTGTAATAGGGCGCTGTCAAGCAACTGTGATGAGTGAGTAGCTAAGTCGTACTCTTGACCCTAGTTGGCGCTACTTCAAAACAAGAGACGCTCCTTTCGGCTTAAGATTCGCCGATGTCTCAGCAAGTGTTACTAATAACAACAGCAATTATAGATCCATAACAAGTGCTATTAATAACAACAACAATTTTAGATCCATGGCAAGTGCTATTAATAACAACAACAATTTTAGATCCATGGCAAGTGCTATTAACAACAACAACAATTTTAGATCCATGGCAAGTGCTATTAACAACAACAACAATTATATATCCATGGAAAGGGCTACTAATAACAACAACAATTATAGATCCATGGCAAGTGCTACTAATAACAACAATAAATCCATGGCAAATGCTACTAATAACAACAGCAACAACAATTATAGATCCATGGCAAGTGCTACTAATAACAACAACAATTATAGATCCATGGTAAGTGCTACTAATTACAACAACAATTATAGATATAAATATTTAAAATAGGCATTCTTAATGTTTAATTTAAATTCTTTATTTAACATTCTAATTTGAACGGTTGATAAATTACTAGCCTTGTACTTTTCACGACGAGCTGATTAAATTTACATTAATCATAGTGAAACAAATATGAAATTACCAGAAACCTTTCTAATGAATAATCCAAAAATAGAACTTAGCTCACAACAATAAAACAATCACTGATGCTCGTCACGAACTATATTGCTTATTAATGAAAGACTAGACCAACAAGAAAATGCATGGCATCTCCGCTAAATAGGCCTAAAATATGTTTTCTTATAATACCAATTACGCAAATATTTCAGTCTAAAATTGAGCAGACAATCTATAAATATGGTTCATAATCGTAATATTTAATAATCTCTATTTTTACAAAAAAAATGGTCCCACCAGGATTTTTTGTGGAAATCCTTAATAAGCTCTTTCTAAACCATGAAGTTCTTTGAAGAGCAAAGTGGCATAAGATTGTCTAATCCCTGTAGTATTACGTAGAAAATTGAGAACAAACAGCCGGAATAGGAGAGGAACAACTTATTATTAGCATAGGGATGATTGGATGGAGACATTATACTAATATTCAATATATCAATGGATTTATTTTATATTATCAAAGAATTTATTGGATTATCTTCTTTGAAACAGAGTGCTTTAAATCGCGTGTTTTCATAAGATAGCAATTTTCAAATTTGCGTGACTTACACAATTTTAGTTCCCTTATTGTGGATAGCTTCTTTATTTAAAATATGTTAATGTTTCAAGAATATTTAACTATTCCAACTGCATAAATTACTTCAATTACATAATTTTTTCAGTGAAATATATAGTTGAATTATTAATAACTTAGATTAACAGTGGGGTGTGGAGCAGAGTTCATATCTGGATTATTATTCAACAATGTTAGGGTGAAATATGATGCTGAAATATACAGATACTTTAATAGTCTGGAAAACATTTTTTTTAATATTTATTTTTGAAGTTAGTATAATGCTTTCTTTTTTAGAGACATGTGCTAAAAATTTCATTCTTTTTTCGTTTTCAGTTTTATATAACAGAATTTTTGAAATTTGAATTTTATTTACTGTCATGGAAACTCATTAACAAAAGCCCAATTTTTTTCTTTCAAGCATAATGTGCCATTGTAGGCTAAATGTTACTATTTTTAGCGAAGCACATAATCTAAACATATGCTTAATATTTTTTTAAACTGATAAAAATCATGTCCAAAATAATACAAATAATTTCTTGCATTTAAAATAATATAAAAATAATTTTTTACTGTATTATATTTGGTTAATTGTCAACAAATTATGTTTGATTTCCAATTAATTAAAATACCAATCAATGCTTCTAAAAATTGCATAGAAGTGCACTTTCCTGTCCTGCACAGTATATATACAAAATTTAGGAACTCTAAATTGTATCTGTAGGTAGCGAAAACACATATTCAGCTTTATTATAAGTAAAGATAAAGATAAAAATGTATGACAGGGAAACCAAAAATAAAACTAATGAGGCTGCATGAATGATTTTATTTTTACACGCATTTTGAACTTCCAAGTATTATATTTCCTTCAGAGATTTTTAAATACCCTTTATATTTTTTAATAAATAAAGATGTAATGCTCAATTCATTGTTTTGATGTTAAACTTAAGTTATTTTGACAACTTCTGTGTTTATTAACTTTGTTGACTTACATATATACTTAAGGTGGGCTATAACATGATATTTATAAAAAAATATCGGTAAACAAATTGAAATATTTTTAAATATGAATACTCAAAAGACTTCCTACTTGGAATACTTGAGATATGAGGGTGGAAAGCTTCCTGCATGGTGGCTGGTTCTCGCTACCTGTATGGGTGCAGAAATGGTAGGGGGTCAGTTACCTACAACAGAATATGGGACGTGCTTTCTAAAGGAAGGGTTGTCGGTGACAGCTGATGGCCCTTAGATCTCAATCTTAGTTCCCCGCAACGCAATCAAGGTAGTTATGTCGTTGTTGTTGTTGTTGTTGCAAATGTCACTTGCCATGGACAAGCCCACTGAAGCATCAGCAGATTTAACCCTTTAACGGGCACGAGCTGTTTTCTTTCAAAATTTTCATTTTACTTTATATTTGGAAAAAAGAAGCTCATTTATGACCAAAAAAAAAGAATTTTTGTTAAAATTTTGTTGTTTTGGCTGTAGTTTATTACAGGGGTGGAAACACATATTTTCCACAATCCAAAACAAGCAATGACATTTTACTGACTTATCCAATAGGAAAATAAGAAATAAAAATATTTTCACTAGTAAATATGATTTCTGTAAAAGTATTTTATTATTAGTTTTTTTTTTCAAAATTTAAAATGTATAAATTACACATGAAATAAGTGGTAGAAAAACCAAATACAACGTAAATTACCAAATGCATTATTTTAAATTATTCTGGTGGAACAACATAACAAGGAGCTGAATACAAAGTAACATTACATGTTGAACATGACACCTTTGTCCGTTTCTGGTTAGTTTTGGAGCTACAATATTTCCAAAATATTTTAAGGCGGTGGTTAGATATTTACCACAACCTTAAAAAGGGTTAATCCGAAATAAGTGTCTCTTGTTTGAAGTTGTGGCAACCAGGGCCAAGAGTACGACTTTAGCTACATACTAACTACATTTGCTTGAAAAACCCCGTTTTTCAGGGGGGGGGGCATATTCACCTGCCTGAACACAGAACAACAACCGTGCCCGAATCAGGACTCGAACTCGGGATGTCCAGATCTCGAGGAAGACGCGCTACCTCAGTGGCAGGACGCCGGCAGGTAGTTATGTTATTTATATATATCCGGGTCCCAGGATGGTCGTCAACTTGCGATACGCTGAAAGGAATATTTTTAGTTTTAAACAATTATTTTATTAAATAAGATTGTTTACTTCCTAAAAAAATTGTCCTAATATATTGAGTTTTTTGCTACAATCTATACCTTCCAAAACACTAAAATCGAAAAATTATGAATTTTTTTTATTTCAGTGCTTTAATCGATTAGCACAACAATCCGAGTAATTTTACTTTTCTTTATTACAGAATCAAGAAAATGACTGCAATACAGGATCCAAGAAATTTCCTGTCATTCAATGGAATTCTGTGAATGGAAATTAAAGAAAAATATTTTTGATACAATTCTTTCTCACTGCACACAAAACTCACGAAATCATGTTTCAAAGCATGTTCATGTAAACTTTAATGATTATGTGAATGATTTTTCAATAAATTCTTTTAGATGCATGAAATAAGTCTCATAATTTTGAGTATGCACAGTTATAAGTTTGTTACATTAATTGGTTACTATTATGCAAATAGAAATGAAGTCAAAAATGTATTTAAATTTATTTATTAGTCTTCTTTTACTTTTTGGCATACGGATTACACAAAAAAATAAAGATTAAAATGAAATCTGCTATGCATATTTCAATGTATCACAACATCACTTCTTGAACGGCCAAGCACCACGTGTTCGTGCAAGTTAAATTATATTTTTATTCATTTTAATTGTTTCATCGAATGAGTCACTTTAGTATTGCAAACGACCCAAAGAAACTTTGTCTCGCATTGAATGTTTGAAAAAATATCGCATTTCCTTTTTATTTCATTTCATATATCACGTGCTCAAAATGGCATTTTTTCTAGGTTTTATTTGCTGTAGTCCTTAATTAATTTTTTAAAAAATCAGATCTTTTGTAATTGGCTTGACATCACGTTATTAAAAGCTGATTTCTTTTAGATGTTTGGGCAGATAATAAAATTTTTATTTTTCGAATACGGATTTTTGTTGATGCCAAAAAACCTCATCCCCAAAACAACAACATTTTCTGACACATTAAAACCCAAAAACCTAGATCGATAAAATTTAGCCCACAGTCTTAGCATCTTAGACGTGAATTCTTACTAATTTCTAAATGAAATCCTGAAGGAGTCGCTATTTTTGTATGTAGGCAAATTCAGAGGGTTCTTTGGTCCATCCATCCGAGAGCATATGTTTATATATTGTAATTAGATGTGTCGGCGGCATGTTCGTCCTAGAATTATTATATAGTTCACTGCTGTGTCTATCCTGGATCAATTACTGTTATAATAATTAGTTTTTTGCAGTGTCTGACCTATAGTTATTGCTATTTATTTCCTCCCGGTATACTTCCTAGAGTATATGGTTGTTTATAGTTACTACGAGTGTGCTATCCGTCCTGGAGTAGATGATTGTTTATGTTATGTAGCAGATGACTGTTTATGATATGTAACTAGGTTTTATTTGTTCATTATCTTAATTTTTAAAGATCAGAGTTTTTGTCAATGCAATGGCAACACATTGCTAAAAGCTGATTTTTTAAGATACTCGTGCAGATAATAAAATTTTAATTTTTCGCTTGCGGATTTTTATTGACGCAAAAACAACAACAACAATATCATGTTCTGACATGATAAAAGAAACCATGTAATCATCTAAAAATTTAAATTCAATCTTCGCATTTTAAATTTCTTTGAGTACAAGTAGCAAATTTATAGATTTTTGATTGTGTCAGTAAGACAGAAATAAGGCGAAACATTTCTAAAATGGAAGGTATCGTTCCATTGGACTACGAAAAAAGAAAAGCATTTAAAAAGTTAAATTGCGAGTGAAAAATTTGACCATCGAGCTTAATTCTGATATCTCAACGAGCCTATACACCAGCATGGGAATCTTTCGCGTTATTATTTCTTTAAGTATTATATAAAGGGTGTTCATCAATTATCGTCGGGGTTTCCGTACCTCATAACTTTAGAATAAAATATATTACGCAAAAAACCGAGTACGTATTCGTAAATTACACCTCAAAGAATTTTAAGTGGCAACAATGCGATATTAGAGCATTCGCAGTCTGGGTAATTACGACGTCATAACAAAAATTGGCAACCGTGCAAGAAAAAGCAATGTATGTATTGTGGTTCACCAAAACTATATCAGTCATAACTACTCAACGTCACTTCGGTTAACACAATTTCTGGAAACCGGTAGCGGTCTACACTGAAAGAGAGAGGGAAGACCGAGCACTTCGCAGGAAAATGTTGATCGCATCCAAGAAACGTTTACTCGCAGTCCACGAAAATCAACGAGGCAATCAGCTGTGCAGTTACGTATCCGCATACGAAAATATGGAACGTTCTCCATAACCGCCTTCAGGTGAATGACTACGAAGTGCAAATTTTGCAAGGTTTAATATAAGCTTTTAATAAACTTTTTGTGTACTTTAACATAATAAAATTCGAGTAGTGATTTACGAATACGTAATCGGTCTTTGCGAAATATTTTTTATTCGAAAGTTTTGAGGTACGGAAACCCCGACAATAATTACTAAACACCCTGTTTAATATTAAAAGAATACATGCTTGTCTATATGAATCTTTCTGTTGTTTTTCTGATCGCTTCGTTTAGAGTAAAATATTTTATTCCGAAAATACTTTAAAAGAATGTATTTTTCAGCTATAAATTCATTGCAAATTTTAATACATAAAAATCAAGCGTCATTTGGGTAATCCTTTGATGACTTTTTAACAATAAATTCCTGAAAAAAGTAGGAAAACTTGCATAGAAGCGAATTTTAAATCGCATATAATACAAAACTATTTTTCCGTGTTAATGATTTCATTGTTTGGTAACCTATACTGAATCTTGAATATCTTTAAAATAGTTTACTTACAAAATTTTCATTAATATTTTTTATTATTAATTGTGTAACTATTAATTATTAATACTTTTCATTATTCAAACAGTTTACTGTATTTCATAACATATTTAATTTCGAAAAATGTGTGTATATTGATAATTTATTTTATAATTTTTACCCTTCGAGTGAGAGGTAAAAAAGTGAATTTACAATACAATGAAAGGTATAATCCAACTAGAACACAGATTATCCAGACAATTATATTTTAATGTAAATCTGATATCAAGTGATAAAAATCCTTAGAAAGGTTCATTCACACTGTAATTAAAGCATGTGTAAGTGTATTAAAATAATAGGATTTTAAAGCTTATTAAATGTCATTGCTAAAAAATTCTTTGGTAAAAAGTTTGAAAACACCAAGTCATTCTTAAGAGGTATATAATTGAAATTAATCGCATCCATTATTTTGTGCGAACAGGTTAGTCACCTATGGTGATTAGTGTGAAGTGATGGAAAGAAAAATAAAGCATTGAGAAATGATGGAAATAATAAATGGCACTTATTCGTATAACAAAATGCAGTTTGGATAGAAACGGTTCCTTTCTTTCATCAATATTTGGCGATTTTCATATAGCGCCAATGATTTAATATAATAAAGGCATATTTAATAGTAAAGTTTAACCTTTGCGCTTGCAATGACTTGTCTGAGATTTGATTCTAGTCATTGATTTTTAGGTAGATTCCTATAGGAAGACTACCTTCTTCAATTCTTCATCGATAATGGTCCTAGATCCTCAAACCATCCTTCATTCAAACGTTTTTATATAATCTTTTTAACAGGATAACTAAAGTGGCTACGTTTTGAGTTTAACTTACTTGGAATTGTTATAAATGTAAAAATCTCGAATTAGATCTTAAATGGCCCATGTAGCTCCAAAGTAGTGGAAATATTGCAGAAGAGTGCAAATTTTCATTTGGTATAACGTTCTTAATATTAAAGACGGAAGAATAAATTTGAATAACAAAAATTAGCCCCTCATTAGGGCAAACAACTTTTCTATTTAAAGTTTTTTTTACAACTACATTATCTTGAAGGTTAAGGGGAGAAAAGTGATTTTCAGATACTAATCTTAACTTTTTCAACAACTTATGCTTTCAGATAGTAACTTAGATATAAAAGAATATTCTTTTATTTTCCAGATTCCAGAGAGGAATTTTTTAAACATAAGTCTGAAATTAAGTGAAGTATTAATTTAAACGTCAAAAATCATTTCAAAAGCTTCAATATCTCAAGCGCTTTTTATGCTTTTAGAGGGATTTAAATAACAATAAATGTTCCAATTATCATGTGCCCAATTAGCAAGTTAAATTTATTCGTCGTTTCAAGGGGTTAATGCTATTATGAAATTTGTGCAACTTTAATGTAAACATTTTTGAATTGTTGTGTTAATATTTTAAATATTTGTAAATAGTTTAATTGTATAAAATTAATTGCAACGGAATCGCACGTCAGCGAAAAAAGACAGCTTTATAACAGAATTTCGCCATATTTGACGAGTTCGACGATTTAAGTGCGCTGGCGACATAATGAGACCGCTTTTTTGTTGGTTTTTATTACACGCTAAAATGTGTAATAGAAGCTAAGAAATAAAGATTTATTCTCAGAGAATGCAATTATTCCCTAGGAAGGCAATCAGATAGGTTCAGACAAGGAGCTGCGTTGGTTGTCTTAGCTTGAGCGAGCGTCTTTTCTCTCGTTGACGTGTGTTCTATAGCTTTGCTGTCACAAACAGTCATTGGTTTTGCAATCAAAGTACTGAATTGTTTTAAATGATTATTTTCAGCAAACTTGCTTTATTTAAATACAATATATAGAAATATATAGAAAATGAAGAAATGAAAAATAATGTCAAGGAAAAATAAATTCAGGAGGAATTTTATTTCTTGAAAATAATCTTTTTTTATGTGAAACGTTATTTAATAAAAGAATAATATTTATAAATTTAGAGCGATATTTTCACTTAAAAAAAGAATAAATTATCGAGTATTACGAATTTTGGATCAAAATAACACCATGACATAATAAAAATCTTGAAAAAAAAAGAGCGTTCGTGAAAGAGTATAGTTTTAACAAGCTTATTTTGAAAATATAATTTTATAAATTAAGTTATATTGAAAGCATAAATTTCTAAAAGTTACTTCTTCCTAAGTTTTAGAAACAATTGCACATTAAAAAATCTAATATTTGATTAATTATAAATTAATGGATTACATTATTAAACAACCTTCAAATTAATAAATTTTAAAAAGAAATATTTTGAAGGATCTGCAGTATGGTGTTAGAATTCCAGGCATGACCTTCATGTAGGTCATTTGTGCATTAAATTAACAAGCTGAATTAAACATATGAATATCATTTCCTAGTTTAACACTATATTAAATTAGAAAATTGAAATTATCCAGTTAAAACATTGTTTTTGGAGGTTAGAATGTGTGATTTTATTCCATTGAGTAAAGAAGACCTGTCAAATAATTTTGAAAAAGTTATTTCTTAACGAAAATAATAAGAAATTGTGAAAGATCTTCAATAAAAAGAATTTAATATGGAAAAATAGTATATTGGAAAGTAAGAAAACGATGAATATTACTCATCATTTTGGAAAATTGTAATCCAATATTCTCTATCTTTCTGATGTACTTGAAGTGCTTCATTTTTATTAGTGTGAATTTTATGTCCTTGTGCATATCTGAGAGAATACAATGTCTTTTCAATGTGAATTAATAGACTTATTTCAATGCATTTTGCTTTAAAACGCGAAAGCGGCATCTAGAAGTGAATTTATGAAGCCTTATAGCAGCTGATAATTAATTTCCCAATGTTTAAAAATCTTAAAGCTCTTTAAAAATACAATAGAAAAATTTATCACATGAAAGGCAAAAAATATGAAGGTAGCTGTGGGAATTTCGTACTTTTGTGAATTCTTGCTAGAATATAAAGTTTGTTGTTTGTTAAATGTGAAATAATATATTCATTGTAATAAATTTTGCTTTAAATTGGACAACACCATCTACTAGTAAATCAGTGAAAAAATTAAGCGTATTTATTAATTAATTTTTAACTGAATTATTGAAAGTGATTACAAAATATATTATGTCTATAAATAAGTTAGTATTAAATATTAATATATTATTATATTAATACATTGTATATATTATTATCTAAATATATAAAAATCAATGTCCTGAGTTGCAATTCAATTTAAAAAATCGAATTTCTAAAACTGAATTTTTGGCGAATTTTTTAACGAAGAGGCGAAATTTCGCTTTCATATTTAACTACACCGAAACTTTTCAAGATAACTTAATCAATTTTTTTAACATAAAATTCGATACATTTTTTAAACTCGTGGGAAAGATTTTTAAAATCTGATAAAAAATTGGGCATTTAATTTTTTTTCGTTCTTTATTGATTTTTCCTCTTCAACATTACAAATCTAATCCATTAATAAATAAAAAGGAGACTAAACTTTTAAAAATATAATTTGGCATTGCTTTGGCACACCCTGATCAATTTCGAAAACCATTCAGCAAAAATTACTCGTCTTATGAATCCATTACAGGTTTTCCACCTCACATACTTCACCTGAAAGTTGGGACACCAGTAATGTTACAACGAAACCTTTGTCCACCAAAGTTATGCAATGGCACCAGAATACCAGAAGAAGTGACTAGACTAAATAAGTATGTAATCAAAGCTACGATAATTACTGGATGTGCTCGAGGGGAGCTGGTTTTAATACCCCGCATTCCACTCATTCCGTCGGACTGTCCTTTTGAATTTAGAAGATTACAATTGCCTGTAAAAGTTTGCTTTGCAATAATCGTTAATAAGTCACAAGGACAGATATTAAAAGTAGCAGGGATCGAGTTAAGAGGAGACTGTTTTTCACTGGACCAATTTTATGTAGCTTTCTCCAGAGTCAGTTCATCAAGCAGCTTAATAATTAGCACCAGAAAAAACCCCGAAAATGTTGTATACAAAGAAGTTCTTGCTTAAACAAAAGTGTAACAATAAAATGTGGATGACCTGCGTTTGAAAAGAAAGTCAATACTTTAAAAGGATCCTTATACTTATACTTATCATACTGATACTTACTTGTCAGTATATAAGCATAATCAAAACCCGGCAATTACCAGTGTAGAATTGTTTCTTAAAAATATATCAAATTTTAAACCTACAATGCATTTTCCATCTATAGCCGTTAAATTATAATCAATTTTTTTTATTTTAGCACAATTATTATTCTGAATTGGATGAGCAAACATTCTGTAATTTGTTCTTTACATTTTCCCCTCATCAGAGCATACTATTT
>JAOUZG010053459.1:5640967-5655908 GCA_026289955.1 Argiope argentata | reverse complement strand
ATATATCGTTAATAAAATGCTTTTTATTCATTCATTCAAGTTTAAATAAATTTTTTAAAACTTGTTGTAGATGACATTTGATGTTAATAGAATTTTTTCAAATAATAATTCCTTAATTTTTTTGATTAATAATTAAAAGCTAACTTTCTCGCCAAAAATCTTCGTTTCCCTCCGCCAAATAAGTAACGAATTCAGGATGTTTCCCCCCCACGCTAATGAGGTTAGGCTTAAACATGTTTCCGGCCGATTATTTCAAACGATTCCGTTTTATTTTCTTAATGTTTGATGCATTTATAATCAAATATAGTTAATTATTTGATTTTTAAGATTCATTTTGAAGTATTTTCGAATTAAATGAATACAGAATAAAGAAAATTAAAAATTTCTAAATTTGTATTTCGTTACCCCAACTGGAGTTGAAATTTCAAGCATTTGCGCCGCCTCAATTGGTGTTGAAAATTCAACGCGCCAACTGAATATGTTATGAAACTGTTCTGATTTATTTTCAACGGATACGAAGCTGATTTTGTTCTAGCCAGGTATAATTTTTTGATCCATCATTTATATTAACTGTAATTATTTAATAAAAAGGAACTAAAATAAAATTTTCCTTGTTGACCTGAGTAAAATTGACTTAAGTTTTTTATATTACTTTTTATATAAATTAAAGCAAATTTAAATTGGATAGATCAGCTGTACTTAAATGGTTAAATAATAAGCTACAAATCATGTTAGTGTATTCGATTGTTAATATAGTAATTGCGTGAAGGATATAACGGAATTAAAAAGATTGTTTCTGTTCGAAATCTTTCGTTTCCATTATTTTCGATGAAATTATAATTTTTTCAGATTCTTTGTTTTTATTTTTACTTGAGAACAATATGGTACTTTTCTAAATACATTTGTTTCATCAATGATGTATTATATTTTTATTGAACGGCATTGAAAACATTTCTTTTCTTAATAAATGATCGATGAATACTTACAATGATTTATTAAAACCCTAATGATCCGATTCGGAAATGAGGGATGTTTAGACAGCATGCCTAAAGCACGTAAAAATTAACAAAAAAATTAACATCCTGCTCATTAATATCCCACAAATCTGAGCAAGTGTTCTTTCCAAAGAAGTGAACCTCACCGAGATCAGACATGGGGTTTTCGCTGCCGAAGCTAGTCATTGTAATTGTTCTTTGCTTTTCCATAAAAGCATTGCTATGTGCAGGCCGTAAAGGGAAAACAGGAAACGAGGCTTTACTTCAATGTACTATCAAACAAATGTGTGAATGCGGTAAGTTACATTTATTATATATTGTTGTTGTTGTTGCTGATCCCTTTGGTCTAGATCCCTACACCAAGTCCAAATGATCGTGCAGCACCAAAAGGTCAAAAACAATCTCGCTCTAATCCGACAGTTGCCTCTCAGAGGCACCGATACAAGAAATAATATGAGAGGGAGAGGCAATAGCCAAGCAAGGGCAAGTAGAAAAGGTCCTGTTAGGACCGACGAAGACCAGGCTTCTAATGTGGCCAGACCTCGGCCTAGCTTAGGCAGATTGGGCAAGTCTTGAGCGGGTGTTCTGCAAAGATAAACCAGGGCGCTCTGCGGCGTACCAATCGTGTTCAGGAGGAATCCTCCAAATTGATTTTACTTTGTCAATAAACATGGAATGAATCTCTGAGGCTTTAAAACAGATGATGGAGGAGTAGAGAGTTTAGTGCCTTCCACGGCAAGTCGATCAGCGACACCATTGCCATGGATACCAACCTGAGAGGGAATCTATTGCAAGCACACAGAACCTACCTGGGACAATGTAGCCAATTTGGCAACTATGTCTTGCCCTAATTTATCATAAATGCACGGCCAATCCCTCAAGTATTGAATGGAACTTCTGCTATCAGTCAAGATCCAAACATCGCTGACACCAGAGTCCAGGGCGAGACCCAGGTCATTTATTATATATATATGATAAATAAATAAATAAAATAGCTCAATACTGATTAGAAATTTTCAATTTTCTTCATTCTGTATTATTTTAATTCGAAAGTACTTCAAAGTGAATCCGAAAAATCGAGGAATTATCGAAGTTGGATTTTAAATGGATAAAGCATTATGATAATAAACAGAATCGTTTGAAATAATCGGTAGGAAACGCGTGAAATCTAACCTTATTAGAGTGGGGGGGGAACAAATTGAAGTTTTATTGACTTAATGGCGGGGAAATGATGATTTTTGGCGGAAAGTAAGAAAAATGTTGTTTTTACTATTTTCCTCGAAAATTTTACGATTTTTTTCTGTGTAAGAATCTTTCTCTTGTCTTAAAGGAAAATATTAAAAAAAAATTAACCTAATTGGTTGATTAGTTCTTGCGTTTTGCGGTTAGCAACACATTTGGTGATTCATCTTTATTTATATAGATACAACTATAGTTTTTATAATTATTTTCTACGTTCCACCTTTCCCAAGAGAAAATGAACACTAATAAAACGACACTTCCTTAAAGATTGTATAATAATTACTCCCAGGAAGAACCGTGGGAAATACAGGGTGTCCGAGAAGTCTTTGACACATTTCAAAAATTCGGTAAAAAATAAATAAACGAGATAGAAAGTAAAATTAAATTACATTGATTACCTCATATAGTAAAGTTATTTTTAAACGTATCAATACACCTCTATGTGGACCCCTTTCGTCGCACGAAGAATATCCATCCTATAACCAATTTCTGACCAAGTTCATTGTATCATTGATTCTGTAACTTGTGAGATTGCAGCTGTAATGCGATGTTTCAGATCTAAAATGTTGTGCACTTTGGAGGATGGCGCTCCACCACTTTGGGGATTCGTCAAAGACACAGTGTCTTTGACGAATCCCCAAAGAAAGAAATCGAGGGGAGTAATGTCAGGAGAATGCGGGGGCCACTGGATTAGACCATCTCGTCCGATCCACCTGTTTGGGAATTCTCGATTTAAAAATCCCCGCACAATCTTTCCCCAAAGTGGTGGAGCGCCATCCTGTTGCCAAAAGATATTTGGTTGTAAATATGAAATTTGTGGTACGGCTTAAATTTGCAGCATATCTAAGTACACTTCCTTCGTAATTGCCTTTTCATGAAAGAAGAACGGTCCGATGACGCATAAATCCGCACCAAACATTAATTTTTGGACTATCCCTCTCTATTTCCATAACGACATGAAGGTTTTCGGAGCTCCATATATTGACATTATGTCGATTGACTACTCCAGAAACATGAAACGTCGATTCATCGGTGAAGATAATTTTTTTTAAAAAAATTATCATCATCTTCCATTTTGCTCTGCATTTCTAACACGAAAGCATAACGCCAGGGCAAATCATTTGCTTGTAATTCCTGCGTTATTTGCACCTTATACGCTCGAAGACGCAACTTCTTCTGCAAAATATCATGCACCGTTGACCGCGGAATGCGTAATTCCATGGAGGCAGTTCGTACTGATTTTCAAGGGCTACGAGCAAATGACTGATGAATTCTGTCGACATCCGCCTCACTCGGACATCGTTTTCCACTTCTGTGTCGATCCAGGGCACTCCCAGTTTAAAAAAATCTATTTTTCCATGCAATAATGCTGTTACGAGATAGAGGGTCTTTTCCATATTTTGTACGAAAATTACTTTGAACTTGAGTCACAGATTTCGATTCGAAAAACCACATAACTTAAAACGCGCGCTCACTTGGAGAAGCCATTTTCTAAAAAACTCTTTCTAACGTTTCAGTACCGCCATCTACTGGCCATTTTTGCATTAAAAAACTTTACTATATGAGGTAATAAATGTAATTTAATTTTACTTTCTATCTCGTTTATTCATTTTTTTTACCGAATTTTTGAAATGTGTCAAAGACTTCTCGGACATCCTGTATATCTGATGTTAATAAAGTAACGCCATCTGTTGTATCAAAAGAGAAGATAGTACAGTAATGTAACCGCAACACAATAAAATTGTGAAATTCGTTGAACTCGAAAATACATTCGTAAAATAAAGAAAATAGAAATATTAAATGTCGTCTTAGCTTTTCGTGTAAAAGAGGGGGGAAATGAATGAAAATCGTAATTATTTTAAAAATATTTTTAATGAAATTCTCAATTTTATTTAATTTTTTCTGTGAAGGTGTACGTCAACGTTTTGAAGATTGCTACAATCAACTGACGGATAAGGTAAGTATTAATTTAATATTTTACTTTATATGTAGAAATTGACTTAATTTAAATTTTTTCAACTAGCATAAAATGTACAAAATATGCACCAAAGATTTTATTTGTAAGCTTGATAGTTTAAAAATCAGCCCACGATCATTATTATTTATAATATATAATAATTATTGTAGACTTAAAATATAATTGCTTTTAAGTGCAATAAAAATAAAAGCGTATTTTTGTTTTTATGAAATGTTTTAAAAGTTTTAGCGATTAATAATAATTTTATACACTATTTGGTTGTTATTTTACACAAGATTAAAATTTTGCGATTAATTTTCGTTTGCTATTTAAATTTATTTCAAGCATTCTGAGTATACGATTTGCCACTTTTGGTTACTAACTTGTTTATTATTATGCCAGAACATGATATTTTTAGGATGAGGATTTTGATGCCAACAAAAATCCGTCGGGGAAAAAATAAAAATTTTATTATCTGCACGGGTATCTCAAAAAAGATTTTGATAACGCGTTTCCATTGCCTTTACAAAAGCTCTGATTAAAATAGATAGGTTAATGACTACAGCAAATAAAACCTAGAAAAATGTCATTTTGAGCACGTGATTATGTGAAATTAAATAAACAGGAAATGTGATATTTTTTTAAAACAATCAATGCGATACAAAGATTTTTGGATCGTTTGCAATACTAAAGTCCCTCTTTCGATGAAACCATTAAAATGAATACAAATATAATTTAACTTGCAAGAGCACGTGGTGCTTGGCCGTTCAAGAAATGATGTTCTGACATGATGCACTGAAATATGCACAGCAGATTTTTTTTAAATCTTTATTTCATTATTGGCCGGCTAGTTGGATCTTAAATTATTACATTTCATGATTATTAAATGCATTAATAAATCATTAAATGCGTAATGCACTTAAAATTTCATCTTTTTTCCTGGATGAAAAAAAATGTAACGAAACTTGAAAATTTAATGAAAAACAATTAGATTTTATTTTTTAGCTAATTTCGAAATAAGGAATTTTTATACTAAGTATTTTAGTCTAAACTTCAATACACAGTTGAATTTACCAGCAAATTTAACAAGCGGAGAATACATCTGTACTAAGAAATATATTCAACCTATTACTAATATAATGGTTTAGAAACCTAATGGAAATAATTTGGAAAAGAAATTAAATAACCAAAAACGTAATAAATAAGTAAGATTTTTTAAAAAATAAATCGTTTCCTACTTAAGCCAAAAAAGAAATTTTTTATTTTAGTTACTTTTTATTAAATAATTACAATTAATATTAATAACTGTTCAGAAAATTATGGTCAAAACTAAATTAAGTTCGTATTCGTTGGAAATAAATCAGAACAGACTCAAAACATATTCAATTGACGTTGAATTTCCAAGGCCAATAATGCAACAAGAATGCTGAATTTTCTATATCAGTTGGGGTAACTCAATACAGATTAGAAAAATATAATTTTCTGTATTCTGTACTATTTTAATTCTAAAGTACTTCAAAATGAATCCCAAAAATCGATTAATTAGCAATTCAAACATCAAGAAAATAAACGGAATCGAAGGAAATAATCGGTAGAAAACATGTTAAGGCTAACCTCATTAGGATGGGGGAGGGGAAACAAACTGAATTCATTACTTATTTCGTGGTTGGGGAATAAAACGTTTTGGGGAGAAAGTTAGTTTTTAATTCATTAATTAAAAATTAATAAATTAATATTTGAAAAAAACTGTACGAATAACAAATGTCATAAACTACAAATTTTTAAAAAAATTACTTGAACTTTTGGATGAATAAAAAGTATTTTATTAATGACTAAAAACTTGATTAAAACTATATATATATATATATATATATATATAGGGAAAGTGTGAGCTAATAGTATTAAATGAAAAATACTCAAAAAAGGAAGTAAATATCAGAATTAAAAAATATATATCAATTCTATTAAGTTTTAGATGTTTCTTTAGATTTATTGACTTCTTTTTGTTAAACTGTTTAAAAGAAAATAAATCTGAATTAAATTAATTTCAAAAATGCAAATAAAATGTGTATTAAAAAAAGCAAAAAAAGAAAAAAAAAGAAAAAAGGAATGTCAGTTGGCATATAATAACACGAAAGAAAAACGGAGTTGGTGAAAGATAAATATTTCACCACATGAAACTTATCAAATGATTCAAAAATTCCTTCATTTAATAAACTTGAATTACAAACTACGTTTCTAGCCAACCGGAATGGTCTCCCCAAAACTTTCTGGCATACTTTCTAACTAAGATCTTATTCTAACACAATATAAAAATATAGAACTTGGGTAAGCAGGAATTTGCCGAAGGGGAGGCAAGACAAATCCGACAGTTGAGCAAGCACAATCTCCCTCATTTGGCTTCAAAATAACTCAAAATAGTTTATTTGACATTAAATTAAAGAAAATCAAGTATTATTTAGATTCTTTTTTTTATTCGGGTACTAGTCCTTCCTTTCATTGTTTATTTGTAAAAATAAATAAATATATGTTGTTATGCGATATCTCATTTTGTCGGATATATTGCCAAAATAAGTGCAAATTATGTTAAATGAACGACTATTTAATCAAATGTCGGAAATCTGCATTCGACACTCGTCGCATTGAGTTTATAGTCGATTGATCAAAAATTATCAACAAATTAGCTTATCACCTTTGTCGGTTATATTGTCATAAGTAGTACAAATTATAAGCCGAATGAACGACATTTGAATCAGAAGTCTGAAAATCTGCTTAACATTTGTGTTCGAAATCCACTATTTTCAATTTTTAGATCTATCAAAGATTATCTACGAAAATACGGCATATTACTGATCTACCACTCTATCGAATATTTTGCCAAATATAGTCTAAACAATTTAATCATTACTTGGAAATTTCGATTGTTTACAATATATTAATTTCAAGAATGTTTTTAACTAATCATATTCGACAATGCGCAGCTCTCTACAACCATCCTGAAATGGGGAACGTTTTTGCCGACGAAACTTTAAATATCGCTCTGAGGGGGGGGGGGGGGCAAGAGGCTATCAACAGGGGGCAATTACACCCTTAGCCCCCCTTCTGTCGCCGCCTCTGACATCGACCGCAAATTTTCATCCCCTTAGGACTATCTATATGGGTCTAAAAATATAAAAATCGCTTGGAAACCAATCGAAATTAAATGGTGGTTGTTCCAATAATCATATTTCAATTTTTTTTTATTGTTTCTGCCGGCCGTTTGGCAGAGTGTGTTCGAACATTATCTTGTAGCACCATTACACTTTTTCGTTGTTTCCCACGATTTATTGATTCATCTATTTTCTATCACCATACCCACAACAGCTTTCAAATCGTCCTCAGTGATTGTGGTCGATGGACTGCCCGATCTTTGGTCGTAGCAAAATGAAATTCTTCCCTGTTTGAAGGGTTCTATCAATCCATAGATCTGGCTTCGAGATAATCAGCTAACACCATACTGCCTTTGCATTCGACGAATATATTTTCTTCTGGCTCCTCCCCCCCCCCAAAGACTCATTGCTCTCATATCCTCGTTCATGCAGATTGGCAATGGAACTCCCACATTTAGCGGTTTGCTGCACTCCAATAAGAATAATGTGAAGCCTTAAGTTGCCAATAAAATGTTGCCAACTACCCTAATTCAGCGATAGAAATTACGTGTTGCCAAAACTCTGGAAAGAAAAATTGCAAGAGTCCTTTTACTTTTTGACTTTCCCTGTTATATATATTCTTTTCTCCAATTTCTCTTGAAAGCAATGTATAATTTCGACACAGCTTTCTTTACTAGATAAGCACCATCACATTTGTTGATAAATATGCGAACCTATTATCATTTTCTTGTTTCAATGTGTTATAAAACTTTCTTTGCAGTCGAAGATCTGGATGATAGGAGAATTGAATTCATGCAATATCATTCAACTGGAATACGGCAAACTTCAGGATACTATAGATAAAATATGCTCGTTTGAGGAGCAGAAATGGGTAAGATATTTTTAGTTATAATTCTTTCAGATAAACTCAAGAGTAATGTCATTTCCTTACATTTTAAATTTTTCTGTTATTTCTTGCAAAAAATTGTAATTTTTACTGTAATCTTAACAAACCTTTATGATGGGTATTAAGCATCCAAATAGCTGAGTTTTGGTAACTTTTTCAGCTGACTGGTGCGATGTTGTCTTGCTTGACTCCAGAAACCGAATTTAAGTTTTTGGCGTGATTAGTTCCCTTTCATGATTCCAGATGGCAGTGCATTCCCTTGTCGTGAAAGTTAGACAGAAAAGAAATTTTTGTTTGCTTAACAGTTAAGTAAAGTGGACGTTCACGTGGAGTGTGAGCGGTCAGTAGCTCGTAAAGAAAGGCTGAGCTCATTTATTTTATCTATCAAGAAGAAACATAGTGAGTTTCTTGTGAGATCAGTAGTTTATGAAGAGAGCTTTTATTATGTTTAAGAAATATTCTTAACCATTATATGAAATTATATATCAGATATTGTATAAAAGTAAGGAGTGTCTAGATGTGAATAAATGGATGATTGGTTAATAAATGGTTGATTTTTCTTGCGTATAATCATTTATTTTTTACTAACGGGAACACAAGCAATACCCTCACGAACTAAGCAGAAATACTTCGTTAGGAAAATTTCTTCTATATTCGGTAACCTTGATTTCTTTTTCAACAAGCTATATACAATCTTTCTTTTTTTAAATTTATATACATTATTTGCACTGAATAAATATTAATCTTTTTTACAGAAGTAAAATTCTTAAAATTGCTATTTTTGCTTTTAGAGAGTTTGCTTCAATGATTTTAGTACAAAAGTCATGAAACGAATGGTAAGTATATTATTTTCTCTAATTCGGTTATAAAGAATGGGATTTAATAAGAAATCCAACATCTAAATCTTTAAGTAAGGAAAACATTTTGCATTTATGTAAAAAATTTATATTGATCTATTACATACAGATAGAATCTGCAAGCGGAATGCACGGTCCATTTGAAAGTCTGGCGTTTGAAAGAGCAAGGGTAAGAACTAAAGTTTACAAACTCTATCTTTATTACTAATAAAATGAAATCTGCTATGCATATTTCAATATATCTTGTCAGAACATAATATCTTGAACGGCCAAGCACCACGTGATCGTGCGAGTTAAATTATATTTTTATTCATTTTAATGGTTTCATTGAATTGGTCACTTTAGTATTGCAAATAGTCCAAAAATGTTTTGTCTTGCATTCATTGTTTAAAAAAATATCCCATTTCCTATTTATTTCATTTCATATAATCACGTGCTCAAAATGACAATTTTCTAAGATTTTATTTGCTGTAATCATTAACCTACTTTTTTAGTCAGAGCTTTTGTAAATGCAACGGCAACACGTTATTAAAAACTGATTCTTTTGAGATTCTCGTTGAAATGCTCACAAAATTTCTATTTTCCACCTACGGATAAAAATTTTTATTTTTCGCCTTCGGATTTTTGTTGACGCCATCATCTCAAACCTCATTTCAAAAACAACATCATGTTCTGACATGATAATAAGAGACGTACTACTTTCTTTGAAAACACATAATATAATATTCTTTAATAAACACTAATGTTTAGGGCAGCAGGAAATATTATCTGTCTAATGTATTTCACAATTACTTTTCATATGTAGAGATGCTGTGAAGCAATCATTGCCTTTTGTCAGTCGACTCCTGAATTGTGCATAAGGTAATCATTTATTATTACTTCTAATGACTAATAGATACGGGGGCAAATCAAAAAGTCTTTGCGCCTAATTTTTTTAGCCACAATACGGCTGTGAATACAAAAGCGAACATAAGCATTCCCAGCAGTGAACGTTCCTTGAACCGTACCAGCCGTATCTGCCTTTTACTCCGATGAGTGACGCTGCTATCAATCATTTAAGATGGCGGTTGTTCTTCAGACGTCCACAGCTTATGAGCAGCGAAGTCTTATTCGTTTTCTATGGAGCAAGGGACAAACGCCCATAGCAATTCACAGGGAAATGCACCCCACGTATGGGAAAAAGTGTTTTTCTTTGAGAAGTGTTCAATGGGGGTGTCGTGAGTTTAAAAAAGAACAACGTGATTATTCTCCACGACGATGCAAGGCCACATGTGGCAGTCCAGACCGTCGCTAAGCTCCAGTCACTTCACTGGGAGAATCTGGAACACCCACCTTACAGTCCAGACCTTGCCCCTAGTGATTTTCACATTTTCGGTCCACTAAAAAAGTTTCTGGTAGGACAGAGATTCACATGTGACGAAGAAGCCAAGAACTGGATCCGACGGTGGTTCCACAGGCAGCCGGAAGAATTCTACCACAGGGGGGGATCTCTAATTCAGTGCTGCGATGGGACAAATGTCTGAACCGGTTTGGTGACTATGTAGAGAAATAATGTAAGGTATGTAGCACACTACGTATATTTGTAAATACTTATATGTACTTGTTTTTGGAGAATAAAAAATAGATGCAAAGACTTCTTGATTTGTCCTCGTATGTGTGTAAGGTAACCCCTTTTTTACATTTTTAACGATTGAAATCTCTTTCTCTTATAATATGAGCATAGGTAATCACTGAATGATATATTTAATGACCAAATTCTTTTTGTTTTCTCATGTGTGCCTGAGATAACTTCTTTGCGTTTTTATTAATTTTATGTTTTTCTGTGCTTATAATATGTCCATGAGGTAAACATTCATTGGAATTTTCAATGATCTAAGTCTTTTTCTCTTCGTATACTTTACGTTTCTGGTTTTATTCAATCATTTGTTTTATCAATGAATGAGGCATTATAATAAAAGAATTTTTAAAGGTTTTGGACATTCAACTGATAAAAATCTAAATGTAGGAAAAAACTATCAAGTTTTTAAGTATAAGATGATACAATCATTACATGACCATGATAATTTCAAAACTATTTTGCGTTGCTCACTTTTAAACTTTCCTAATTTAGATTTTCAACACCAAAGTTATCTGGTGATAAGTTTTTGTTTTTGAAACATGATCATGTATCAGTTGTAAATCCCTTTCGCGAAGAAAAGCTCATACGCGCATTTATCGATAAGATAAGCGCATTTCACGACTGTCTGTACAGGACCGGAGAGTTTTGTGCTATTAAGCCTAAATCAATGAAAGTACCAAAATATCAACGCGTTGTTTAACCCATTCGCTGCCAACCACGAATATATACGTGACTGGAAGGGTGTTATGCATTGCCAGCACGAATATACTCGTGACACTTTTAATATATTATAACATTACAACGTCAAAATTGCAAAATTTTTATGGCCACACACACAAAAATATACAAGTGTAAAAACTTGAAAAAAAGCTACAAATATATTGCTTATACAAAAATTCTACTTCATTTAACTCATTCGCTGCCAAGTCAAAATTGTATGAGGTTATTTCCATTGCCAATCACGAGTATACTCGTGTTTGATTTTTATACATGCAAATGACTATTTATGACAAAATGTGTTTATTTATTTTGGAATAATAAAACTTAGATAAACAATAACATTCAAAACAGAAATGGTAATGGGAAAGACCTCATACAATTTAGGCTTGGCAGCGAATGGGTTAATAATAATTATAGTGTCACTATTTCTACTATTCTGATATGTTTCAAAATGAATATCTGAAGCAATTTGCGTCATTTCTGCCATTTCAAGATCAGCTAAACATCCTAACGGTAAAAAGAGAAAACACTCGTCCACAAGATCTAATTATCCACTAAAAGGTGGACTGCGAACCTAATACCCAACACTGTAACGAAAATAAAATTCCTTTGCTTATTGTAAACAAATACCACGTGCGCATTGAAAGAGCCGTCATGAAGATACCACACAGAGATATTCCTCTCCCCTTCTATATTAAAAAACCACCTGTCATGCCACTCTCATTTTGAGAAGAAGTTCAAATATGCACATATCTGAAATCATATGGATGTACAATGCCATCTTGTGGCAAAAGTTGAAATATTTAAAACGTTCTAGGACACTTGCACAAAACGGTGATGGCCGGGGATGAACGAGAAAAGGCTTTGGCATGCCAACGTATCGGCCCGGAAATGAAAGCGTTTCTTGCTGGCACGTATACTTGAAAGTCAGTCCGAAAGAGACGTGTAATCCTGTTTTACATTGAGATAAAATGTTCTTCTGACAATAAATCTTTGAAGTTTGTACATAGGATATAGTACCAAATGAAATCTCATAAAAAATTAAATTACTATTTTTAGAGAAATAATTTGTCTCCAGAAAGTAATTGGAAATAATTTCCATTTACCTAATATAATTGAACAATTGTTGGCATATTTCAACTTTGTCTTACACTTTCACATAAGTTTAGGTTATTCATACGTTTTTTTGAATACTTACGTATTATACCGTCTTCGCCAACGACCGCCAATGGTTTAGTAACTCATTGGCGACGGATTTAAATTTGGCGATAAAGATCAACTAATTACACCTTGCCGGATTGCCATAATTGGCGGTTTATCAACTTATGGCTGATGACTTCACATTTGGCTATAAAGTTAGACGGTATAAGACGCAAGTACCAAGTTTTGATCTCCCCAATTGGAAAAAAAATGTTCTTGTATATTGAGGAAAGGAAAGTTGTGATTACTTGTTTTTCGGCATGTGACCAAAGGCAGAAAACTCGCCTACGTTTTTCTGTGGCACAAACTTCTAATGTCATGGCCAAATTCAACCATTCACAAAACGAAAAGGACGATGTTGTTACATTCATATGTGTCTCTTATACCGATATATTACAAAATCCACACCAATGAGCCTGACAGCCATTCTTTTGATTTGGTTATTAAGTTAGATTACTTTAGGCATATAATATTTAATACATATTATAAGGTATTGATGACGTGTTTGCTTTACAACGGAACCACGTGTTTGCTTTACAACGGGAAAGGGGGGATGCAGTAGCTTCTGAGGGTATGGATCCCTGAGCACCCGAGGGCAGAAGTCTGACTTCTAGCTCCTATGAGGAAGACACAAACAAACAATCGCTTGTACAATCCCTTTTCACAAGGGAGAACATTCACTAACCTCATAGATACTCACTAACCTCATTGTGATAAATGGAAAATAACAATAATAATATAACAGCGAATAATTGAAAATATCGAGTGATTCATTATCGATAATAACTATGTGCTTCTTCTTTTCAGCATTGGTTAAGTGAATAATGCAGTAAAAAAGAATTTTAATTTAGTAAGTATAAATTCAGTTCAATACTTGATTTAATAATCTAAAAGGAATTTAGAATGAAATTTAAAAATTTTGTTTCATTTTACAGATATTAATTCAGCTTATTTTTATCTCCTCGTAAAGATTACAATCATACGTTCAATCTTTAATTTTCAAGAAAATTTTTATTGCTTCAAAAATATAGATTTTATTTTATATATTCGGTTATTTAATACAGAAAATGCAAAATATAAGTGATGGATGATGTCTTATTCAAATTTTTTATAGAACATTCTAATTTCGATGGTTATTTTTCAACTGCTCTAATTACTTTAATTGATTCGGATACATTAAATCCTAAATAACCAAGGAGAAACAAATAGGAAATTACAAGAAACAAGATATCTAAATGCAAAATTCAACTTTCAACCACAAGAAATTATTGCTGTCAATCAACAAACATATTGCGAGTAAATGAAAAACTAGATCCCCCAAGACGAAATCGAGAACTTTGCTAAATAGAAATAGTTTCCCTCTAAAATTCCCTTTCAAAAATTCTCATCTGGATTTTAACGGGAATCCTTAATAAGCTCATTTTTTAAAAATATAAAATTCATTGAGGATCAAAGTGGCATAGGTTTGCTTATGTCATGCAATATTACTTCGGACATTGTAAGCAAGCAATCAGCGGGAATAAATTAAGAACAACTTAGTCTTTGAGAATGTCCCCCGGGGAGCACCTTGTAATTGGGGATGAGATGCTTCCGGTATGGTGGTTGGATCTCGCCAACCCGGGAGGTACACAAACAGGTGAGTGATTAGGTTCCCCCATGGATGACGGGATGTACTTCCTTCGGGGAGGGTTGTACCTTGGACGGTGACGATCAACCACAGTTCCCGCACGTTGCTGTTGCGGCAGTCCGGTCATGCAGTGTCGATGGTTAATCCGTGTGCCTTCGTGGCGGGTCGGAGTCTGTTCTATGACTTATTCTTTGAAAATGGACTTTCCTTAATATATATCCAATCTTCTTCTTGTTGTTGTGACTAATGGCACTTGCTGTGGACAAGCCTCCGCTGATGTGATCAGTAGATTTTAAGCCTAAACAGTGCGTCTCTTTGTTTTACAAGTAGCGCCATCTAGGTCCAAGAGTACGACTTAGCTACACACACGCCACAACCCTTTTTAGGGGTCGGACTTCGTTCATGCAAAGTCATTCATTCATCTCAGATCGCAATTTAGACCTGCAACAGAGAACGATCACCTCTGACCCAGTACCCCCAGTGATATTACTCTCGACATGGAGGACTTTGCACCCTCGAACAGACTTAGCGAGCGCCAGCCGCCACATACTCGGGGAATTTGGCCGGTGAGCTTCGAACCCGTAACCAAAGGAGTACGAGTCCAAAGCACTACCAAGCAGGCCATAAATAAGGCTTTAAATAAGTTTAATTATTAAATAAGTATAAGTATTAAATAAGTATAACAGTTTA
>JAOUZG010053459.1:5626683-5638849 GCA_026289955.1 Argiope argentata | reverse complement strand
ATAGATAGATAGATAGATAGATAGATAGATAGATAGATAGATAGATATAGATAGATAGATATAGATAGATATAGATAGATATAGATAGATAGATAGATGTTGTTGTTGTTGTTACTTATGGCACTTTCCATGGACAAGCCCCGCTGATACATTAGCAGATTTTAAGCCGGAGATATACGTCTCTTTTTTTACAGGTAGCGCCATCTAGGGCCAAGAGTACGACTTAGCTACTCACTCGTCACAACCCTTTTTAGGGGGCGGACTACATTCATGCATATTCATTCATTCATTCATTTCAGATCGTAATTTAGACCTGGAACAGAGAACGATCACCTCTGACCCAGTATCCCCAGTGATATTACTCTCGATATGGAGGAATTTGCGACCACGAACAGATTTAACGAGCGCCGATCGCCACACACTCGGGGATTGTTTTGGCCGGTGAGTTTCGAACCCGTAACCTATGGAGTACGAGTCCAACGCTCTACCAACCAGGCCATCCCGGCCATCCCGGCCCTCAGACAGACAGACAGATAGATAGATGCTGTGATTAACAGAATAAAATCCCTAACATACAGATATAGACGCATT
This sequence comes from Argiope argentata, assembly GCA_026289955.1. Taxonomy (NCBI): domain Eukaryota; kingdom Metazoa; phylum Arthropoda; class Arachnida; order Araneae; family Araneidae; genus Argiope; species Argiope argentata. The sequence goes on along the minus strand of JAOUZG010053459.1, from coordinate 5,638,258 downwards.
ACTCTGCAAGAAAAACAAAACAAAAAGTGATGCTTAAAAGAAATGTATTCAGAAACATTAATTCTAAAAATCAGTTATAAACAGAAATTAATGAATTACTATGTAAATAACAACATAGTACAATAACATTGGCTAATTATCTCAATGACCACTATAGCAAGAAAGATAATTAATTCAACTGATTGTTATTGATTATTTCACGCGTTTGTATAATCTCGATAATTTTGTATCGAATTTCTTGGAGAGCTAAGATCTTGAATTCTAGCACAGAAATAACACCAAAATTCTTATATATTCTAGAGCCATCCTTTAGCCGTCTAACTTTTCAACAAGTAGCCTTGAACGTAATTTTAGCTCCAATGGAGCGCCAAAACTAGAGTCATTGATTTAGTTTCCATACAGTATCTATTAAAATATCTGTATAAATCCTTTTTTTCTATGACATAGACTATAAGATTTCTATGACATAGATATAGAAGAAAAATTACCATTTTGAAGAAATATACAGTTCAATTATCTAACTGTAACAGAATTGGACAAATTCGTGAATATGCTTTTACAACATGTCGCAGTTGTACGGAAGCAAAGTTTATGAAGGTGGTTAAATCAAATCCCTTACTTAAATTTCCGATTTGATTCCAAACGAAGACTATACAAGATATTAATAATTAGTACTTAAAATTATCAATATTAACTCCAGACAATTTTGAAAAAATTTAAAATACTAAAAAATTTTGATGAACTTTAACTCAAAATGTATCTTCATTCTTCTGTTACAAGTAAACATGCAAAAATCAAAACTTTTACTTAAAGCGTATCTGAAGAACCCAGATCTACAATGACATTAAAAAAAACTCATGCATATTTAAGCACAAAACTCGCTGTCAATTTCCTTGTCCATTAGAGAAAGGGGACACTTTCACTAGTTTTATATGTATATAAGATGGTAGGACCGGGAGTGTTGTTTTCGCAAACGACACTAAGGATGAGTTGAGACACAGCATCCGAAGTTCTGACTATCCGTTTTTAGATCAGAGATCATAGCCATAGGTGCAGCTCTAGAGCATGACCTGACCACTAACAAAAATAGTATTTGGATCCTTTCTGATAGCAGGAGTGTAATTTAGTATTTTAAAAATTGGCAATCATATCAGATATCAGAGATTAGAGATGATTCATATTGTGCCGGCTCTCTGGCACATAGATAGCGCATCTTCCTCGTGTTCTGAGAGCCCTTTGTTTGAGTCCCGGCTCGTGCATGGTTGTTCTTCTGTGTGCTATCTGTGAGATGTGTGGCTGTGCCTCCCCTGTAAAAAGAGGTTCTGCAAGCTAAAGTGTGATGAGTGGGTAGCAAAGTCGTACTCTTGGCCCTAGTTGGTGATACTTCAAAAACAAGAGACGCTCATTAGGCTTAAATCTACTGATGGTTCATCAGCGGGGTTTGTCCAATGGCATAAGTAACAACAACAACTCATATTGAGGCATCTCAATGAGCTTGGCCTGAGGACTCCTGTTCATCTTAAGTGGATTCCTTCGCATGTAGGGATGCATGCAAATGAGATTTCTGATATACTCGCCAAGCAAGGCTGTGATCTGCTAATGGGCACTTTTGGCGAGCTCATCCCCTTGGAAATCCACTCTTGAAATAGTCTTAAATTGCTCTCTGCTTGGCGTATTCCTCCAGTCCACCATCGCTATGCTGCCAAGAGTCCTGGTTTGTCTATATTATGCAGGGACCCCCGGCTTTTACAAACGGCCATGGCCAGATTTAAGAGTAACAACTTGAAATTTCTTGAAGTTCTTGAATTGAGTGAAGATCTCTCTTTGTTTGTACATCTCTGTCCTCCTGCTCATCTTCTTTATTGCCTTGGCGCCTCTTGGCGGCAGCTCTTGGATCAGCAGGATCTCATTTTTGGAGAACTGGCGTGTCGGGGCCTTTTGGGCATGGTGTAGGATTTCCTACGCCAGGGGGATTGGTAACATATATAAGTTGACTATAAAAAGTCATTTCGATATATGAGACCGTAACTATAATGCCCTTCACATCATTTTCAGCATGAAAGTTTCATTGAGGTTGAAGTAGGTTACGTAGAAAATATGTGAAACACACTAAAATGTTTTTCTTTTGTTTTCCTGCTATTATTGGTTAGTTTCTCTTTTCTTTTTAGTCTGTCTAATGCTGTCTATTTTCGTGCTGCATGCACCATTCGAAAGTTATTGTTTTTAGCTATGAAGAATATACTGTGATAAAAAATAAAATTTGTGTTGACGTTTGAAAATTTTGTCTCCGTAACCTTTAGAGCTGGGGGTTTTTTTATGGTCTTGAGCATATCTCAATACTTTGAACCAAAATTTTATTCCCATCCTATGAATGGTATGATAGTCACCGGTCTCAGATATTGGGATAAATTTTTTATAGTCATCTTGCATATTTGTTTCTACAATTGCCTCCGTTATGCTGAAAAATTAAGAATGAAATAGCTGCTTTGATATTTGTATATTTAACATTATGTTCTTATATTTTTTTGGTGAATTTTTTAATAAGAAAATAGCTAGATAAATTACATGAGTAAATAATTAGGTTATCTAATATTGAATTCCAAAGGGAAAAAGATACAAAATACATTCTCCATTTTTATTATTTATAGATGTGAAAAAGGAAAAAAGAAAAACTTTCTTTAATGTTTTGGCAATCAAGAAAGCTGAAGAGAAAATATTCCTTATGATTTTGAATACTAAGACTTGTATTTATAACATCTGTAACTATGCAAAGAATTTACGAAAAAAAATTGATGTTCGCAAGTATTCACATTTAGAGCTTCATTCATATAATTTTTCGTTTTTCAAAAAGAAAATAGTTAGATAATTTAAATTTAATAAGTACTTATAATATTATAGATTTATAAAAAAGTTTGAATCCAAATGGTTAAAAGAAACACATCTATATTAATAAAAATGGACCTCGAAATGCGTTGCTAAGCGTAAAACTGGAGAACGGCTCGACCAATTCTGCTAATTTTTTAAAAAAATATTTTCGTTAAGACACGGGGATGGTTCTTATGGAGAGAAAAAAGGAAAAAAAACTGAGAGGAAAATAGTTAAAACGACACTTTTCTTACTTTCCCGCCAAAAATCTTCATTTCCTTCCCCCACACCAACTGAGTGAGATAGCAGGAAGTAATAAATTATGATTTGTTTAGAAAGAAATACGCGAAGTCAGTTGGTTTTCATTGATAGATAATGGGATGTTTAAAAAAAAGAAAATTGTTGCTTTTATTTTTAGTCTGTATGGATATTTAATCTATGCCTGCTCAAAATAAAGTCTGGGCAGGGAAGAAAAAAATAATAACAAAAGGAAAAAAGGGTATATAGAAAGAAAAGTAGTGAAAAAAAGATAGAAAAAAAAGTGTGTGTGTGTGTCACCATTATTTCGTCTGTGCGAGGTATTTTCCAAGCTGTATTTAAGCTTTTGTATCTCTTGAAAACCAATTGTCTTTATTTGTTTAGTGTGTTTACAGTTTATGAAAATTTGAATCTCATTATTCTATAAAAACATAATTTCAGACCTTTCCCTCCACCATTTAAGTAAAATATCAATTCCGGGACAATCATTGCCCGGATAGAAAGAGAAAGATGAGTAATACAGTGAACAGATCATCTGAAGAAAATTATACTAAATAATACTATAAATGAACTATATGATTATCAAAATTTGTTTGGTTTAAAAATATTTTGGTGAAAAACCAGTTATGAGAAACAGCTACATAAAATATTAGCGAGCAAACTTTAGCGAGCATCAATACTGGCGAACCGCCTGGTCGCCAAAGGCGGCTAGTTTAAAATACAAACGCGCTTTCTTTTACTATACATCTATGTAAAATCTAGCTATAATGTGCAAAGTCGAGAGAAAATCGCGAATAGAACACTTCCTCCGATTCCTATATCATTTGGAACAGGAATACTAAGAAAAAAATTGTTATTAGCCAAATACTTCTCTTTTAGAATTCGGTTCATTTATTTTGTCGAACAACCTTCCTTCAATCAGGTAGGGGAATAATTCAAGCATTCTGTTTTACATAAGAACTTCTCATTTAGTTTTAATTTAATTTTTTTGTTGAGCTGTTTTCAATAAGGGAAGAATCAAATGCATTAAATTAAATATATAGTTATATAAATGTAGACATATATCAAATTTTGGATTCCAGTGGTTAAAAGTGAACATGTCTAAAATGCTTTCTCGCCTTTCAGTATACAAGAATTTTTCACTATACATAGATTTAAAATCTAGCTGAAGTGTGCAAATAAGCAAGAAAGACACGAATCGAAAACTTCCCCTGATTCTATGCGCTGGGATTTGTATTTATATCACCTAAAATCATATAGGAAAAATACAAATTTTTTTCCCAATTTCTCTTTTGCCGTTCGTTCAGTTATTTTGTTGAACAGTTATTCCGTGAAGAAAATAGTTAAAGGAATTAAATTAGATATATAGCTTTATAAATCTAGATCTATATTACATTTTATATCTAGTATTGAAAGGAAACACGTTTAAATGCATATTCGCCATTTAGTGTACTAGAATCTTTCATTGTACATCGATGTAAAATCTAGCTGTAATGTGCAAATAAGCAAGAAATGCACGATTCGAAAATTTTCTCCGATTCTATGCATCAGGATTTGTATTTATATCACCTGAAATCTAGTAGGGAAAATACATAAATATTTTTTTATACCAAGAATTTCTCTTCTGCCTTCTATTCAATTATTATATTGCACTTTTATTGAATGAGGAAAAGAATCAAATGAATTAAATTAGATATATAGTTATATAAATTTTGATCTATATCACATTTGGAGGTCCAGTGGTTAGAAAGAAAACGTTCAAAATTCATACGATCTATTTTTCACTACACATATATTTAAAAAAAACCCCATATAATATGCAATTAAATAAAAACATCGAGATGGCACTATTTCCGGTGGCTCGATACACGCAAATTTGTATTCACAACAGCTGCAGTTATACAGGAAAGTTGCTACAGAATTCAATATTTGCGAGATCCTCCCTATAGCATTTTGTTTGTGCATATTGCCGGACATCCTACGTGATGCAAAATGCTAATGAAGAATTCAAATCTCCTAGACGGAACAATATGATTTATACAAAATTTGGAAACTAATTTGGATGATAATATATGTTCAGAGGAAAACGTTAACTTGCATTCGAACACGAATCTGTTTCGTTTGTTATCACAGAAATTTTATTTTGCATCCATTTTTTTTTCTTTTCTCTGTTCCAACAATGAAAAATATATTACAGCTTTAAAATGGCATCTGAAAATCAGAGTACATACATATATATACATATCATATCAATATACATACATATATATACATATCAGCATACTTACATATATACTAATATCATACATCAGCATACTTACATACATACATATATCATACATCAGCATACTTACATACATACATACATATATCATACATCAGCATACTTACACACATACATACATCAGCATACTTACACACATACATACATCAGCATACTTACATACATACATATATCAGCATACTTACATACATACATCAGCATACTTACATACACGCAAATATCAGCACACTTACATACATATATATATCAGCAATGTAATAGAAATATGCAATTTAGAAATTTTTCCACTGCCGCATTTGGCCCAAATTTTGATACACCAAGCACTTTAATACAGTGGTTATATAATGAATTTCACATTTTTATTTTTTTAAACACTTTTAAGGTTGCAATGTTTGTATGCACACGGACAGATAGACCGACACACATATTCTGCCCGAAATTTGAAGCAGATCTTCAATTTTGGAATAAAGGTCATATATTAAACTCCATTAATCTTATTTGGAAAATAATCGTATTCGCATACATACAGGTAAATAGTTAAAAAGCCAGCTAACTTGAGAAACAATTGGTTTAACCCTTTGCACTCCGAAAAATAATTAGATGCAAAATTATTAACCTAATAGGAAGATTTGTTTATTGCTATGGAAAATAAATATACATCATTCTTTTAAGTCGAATTTCTTTGAAAAATTAATCTATATCTCTTAATTATTATGTAGGTGTTTTTAACAATTAAATGTGAAAAATGAATAAATAAAACGCCAAAATGATGCACAATTTTGAACAGTGCCTCAGAGGCACCATCGGAGTGCAAAGGGTTAAAATTTGATACATATCTGTAATTTTAACTATTAAACTCTACACCAAATTTAACTTACCTTATTATTTTCTCTCTTGTAGTTACTATAGGCATAAGTACTTGGATGGACAGATAGACTTATCGATAAATTTGCTCAATGTTTGATAGGATTTTGTAACTTCAGAGAAAAGACTGCCAGCAAGATTTCTTCAGCGTGTCTCGAATTATATTTTAGATATTGAACTGGCAGACAGATAAAATAACATATTTAGTCTACAGAAAGACAAAATAAATGGACCAAAAAACAGATATTCTTAATTTATTTCGTTCTGTTTTAGAGAAGTCTGAATTATAGAGATTCACTCAAATCTCAAGATTGAAATTTTTTACAATTTCAATAATATTTTTTTATATTTACGATAGGAGACTATTATTTGATGTTAATGGGCAAATTATGTGACGAAACAAAAAAAAATACTTAACAGTTACAGTTTTAATTATATAAACATTGTGTTTCAAATATCTTCTTTATTCATCAAAGGTAATAAAATTAATTTTTATAATATGTGCCTACACGGTTGTTTGAAACTGTTTCGAGACAATTAAGAAAAGTTACATTTTCATGCAATTAGTAAATCGGAATAATTAGAAAAAAACACCTCTTTTTTGCCTTTAATTCGTCTAATATATTATTATCATGTCAGAATATGATGTTGTTTTGGGAATGAAGGTTGTGGCGTGAACAAAAATCCGTAGGCGAAAAATAAAAATTTTATTATCTGCCCGAGCATCTCAAAAAGTCAGCTTTTAATAACGTAATATTATCGCATTTACAAAAGATCCTATTAATAAAAATAAGTTACTGAATACAGCTAATAAAACCTAGAAAAATGCCATTTTGAGCACGCGATTATATGAAATGAAATAAATAGGAAATGGGATATTTTTTTAACAATCAATGCGAGACAAAGTTTTTTTTGGATCGTTTGCAATACTAAAGTGACTCATTCAATGAAACAATTAAAATGAATAAAAATATATTTCAACTTGTAAGAGCACGTGGTGCTTGGCCGTTCGAGAAATGGTGTTCTGACATGGTACATCGTAATAAAAACAATTCAGTGTAATTATTCCTTTTTGAAATACAATGAAAATAATTAAAAGAGATTGTCGGCTTAGAGAAAAATTCGAAAAAGTACATTTAAATTGATACTAAGAGATTTTTTAATGATATTCCAATACTGATTTTATTAAGAATATTATAAATTCGGTTTATTGTTTTATTAATTTTTTGTACTATCTCCCTTTGCGATAGTTGTAATTCATGAAATACCTAAAAACAACAATTTTTAAGGTAGGACTATAGAACCCTGACGGATTTAACGTGCAACAAACCACTTTACACGACCGGTTCTTCGGTGGAATCTGGTTTGAACCTGAAACTGGTTCAAACCAGATTGTTTGAACCTGAAACTCTAAATTTCACAAGCCGACACCTTACCACCAGGGCACTGCGACTTAATAAGTTTTATATTTGTATTATTATTGAAATTTTGATCTTTAATTTACAGTTTTAATATAAATAAAATTACTATGAATGTAGACATTTATATATATATATATATATATTCATATAGATATATACCATATATGCTCTTAAACGATTGGACCGATTTCCAACAAACTTTGCATTAGTTTTCTTAAGGACAGCAGAAAAAATATAATAATCTTTTTTAAAGTAGAAATATTAATTAAATATATGATTATTTAGAAATTAATTGAACGTATTGATGCTTTTCTCCAACAATTTCGGAAAAAGTTATATTAAAAAAATTACCAACCTTATCTTGAAATTTTTCTTATTTATTGACATTAAATTTTAATCTGAGTAACCTTTTAGTTTGATTATTAATTCTTTTAAAATTTAAAGCAGATAATGAAATATAGTAGCAGTAAGACTTATTTATTCTATGGGTAAAGCTTAAAAGCAACTAGTTAAGTTGTGAGATGTGATGAAAAAACTATGTGCATTATATGAATTTATACAAGTTAGCTTTTATATTAAAGATATACACGAAAGCATCTACCAAGCAATTTTAGTTGCATTAACTTGGTATTATTATAAATATTAACCCTCTGGGCATTTTCATTCTACGTGTGAAGCTTCTGTAAAGCGAGGGAAGCGGGACGAGTAATCTGTCATGGAAGGGCATCAGTTATCCAGAAGGGTTCAAGATTTTTCCCCTTCCCCTCCTGTTTTTCATGGGAGGTCAACAAGCCTAGACCATCAGCAAATTACCACCCATTCATGCCAAATTTTATTGCCTTCGTTTATTTTGTACGGCTACAAAAGTCAGATGGTTTCTAGGAATAGTGTATGGGTTGCTTTTTAATCACAAGAGAGCATAAAGCTACATTCTAAATAAAAATTCAATGAAAAATTTCGTTCAAATAAACTTTATCAAAGAAATGCTATTGAAACTAAATACAAATTAAATCTAAGTACACACAAATGCTTATGGGACATACATTTTGAGAAAAAATTATGTTCCTGTTTTATTCAACGAAATCTTGTCCCTCTCTTAGGCCTTCACCATTCACAATGAACTATGCCTAAAGAACTCTTCGGGCCCTGAGATCCTTCGACATCCTTAAATGGTCGTAAAACATCCATTGTGTTGACTCCCCTCCGATCCATCAAGATGTCCAAATTTGTTGGGGGAAAGAAATGCGTCGGTAACACTTGGAGAACAGTCTCCCCCCTAAGTTAGTTTTCGTGCATAACGAAAGAGCGTCGTTTTTTACCCAACATTAAAATACGTGCAACGTGCTTGCCGTGACGCCTTGCGGCTACACGTTGAAATACGTGTGTAACCCTTAGAGGGTTCAGGAGTTTCCAAATCATATTTCCCCATATTCTTTATCAAGTGGAGTAATTCGAATGCAGCCTTAAATAAATTAAATTTTGATGCAATGATAATAAGATTTTAAAGATATTTAAATGACAAAGTCATATCGAAGTTAAAATTTCAAAACCAACAGATCGGGGAACAAGGAAAAATCACTTATGAAATTTCAGATAAATAAATTTGAAGTGATTTAGCCAATTAAAAGTACATATAAAGCACCAAAAAACAAAACAAATAATTATAATTTGTTGTTAATTATGCAGTTACGCTTCATACTAACTTCTTTTATGATAAAAAAAATATGTTTCTAAAATGTTTAAAATTAACTTTTTACTCCGATATGGAGTCACGATGAGTTAGAAGTAAGACTCAAGAGAGGAAGATCCCAGATGTGAAACCTGTTTTTATTAAAGATATATATGGAGTAATGATGACTTAGAAGTAAGGTTCATGGGAGAAAGATTCTAGATTCGAAACCTGATTTTATTAAAGATATATCGTGTGTGCAAGCTTAACGCGCATTAAACGTGGCATTGTGGATCAAAGCAGAAAATTTTGCAAGTTTTAGAAGAGTTACTAGAACACATTTCCTCTACATCAACTAATAAAGATTCAAAACTATGAAGTCCCTCCTAAAGCAAGACGAAATTATTTTGAAATGGATGTAGAGGTTCAAAAAAGTTTTTTCAGCTTTTCGCCATTTACCAATTAAATTATAACCAAATTATATTGTAACAACTACCATCTCATTAAATAAATTTTTGTTAAAAATACTCTATTTTATTTCAGATTCCATTCAAAAGTATTTTCATGACAGTAATGCTACATTATTCTAAAATATTTACGTGTTCAAGAGAATACATATTGTCTTCTTATGTTGAAAAGGCAATAAATGTTCGTTTTTGTAACAAAACGAACTACAATGTTTTACTAATGTATTGTCATTTCTTAAAAAGGAAAACGTTTACAAGTTTTAGTTTAAAGACAATAAGCAAAATTGAACAGGCAAATGTTTACCCAGCAGATTTTAAGCACGTCAGCCATTTAAAACATCACTATTTAATCCTTCCCAAAAATACATTTAGAAAAATTCTCCTAATTGAGAAATGGTTTCTGTGGCCCCCATTGCATGGATTCTTCTTTACATTTCGTTAAACGCATTAGAATGTTTAGGGCGTAAACGCCATCAAAATGAAAACGCGCTGTTTGCATGTGTTCAAAAACAAATGTGTGATTGTGGTAAATAGAATTTATTTTTCTTTATTATTTATTTTGTTTTCTTATTTCAGTTGAGTACGAATTTTGTAAATACTAAAATAACTGAAATGGCTCTTTACTTACTTTTCAACGAATGTATAAATACAGTATCTATTCTCAAACTTGGGGATTCCTTTCACATTTGCAAATGCGCTAGGAGGCGTTGATTTCACAAAAGTAGAAGCTATATGAAAGATGGATGATTAGGGGTTTACCTACCCAAAATAAGGATAAGATGGTACGCGTCTATTGAGAAGAGGAAATCAAAGTCAATACCTAACAAAATATTACAGAAATGCATTCATCTTGCTACGCCTTACCCCTTTTCGGAATTGAATCCTCCAAAGGTTCTAGTTTGAGGCCCTGAACAGAAAAGTAGGTTAAATTAGCAACTGAGGATATTCCGCAAAATTGCAGTAGTCATGAATAATAAATACACATATTTTAAATTAACTCCAAGTAGTATGGGTTGGTTGGTGTCGTGTACATTTGAAGTCAAGTGAAATTACTCCATGTGCTGAATCACAGTCTTGGCAATGTTCACAATCTTTTCATTGTAGATGTCTCCCCGAAAGGGAAATTCATCAATGGCCTGCAAGCTTCTTATGATGGCGGTAGTATGGGTTCAAAGTTATTAACAGAAACAATAAATAGAGAATCATACAAGAAAACTTATTCAATATGAGGAAGGTTTAAGGTCTAACAAAGTAAGACAGAAATGCATTTATTTATTATCAGTGCATTGTCTCTCCATCTTGCAAAATTGTCTAAAATTAAGTCTCAGATTCCTGAAACGAATAATATTCAAGATGCAAGAATTCCAAAATGGATTGTTCTATAAAGATGGAAGAATTCTTAGATTAATAGCATCTTTCATTGCTCTTTTTCTATCAGCTCGGCAGAAATTTCCTTTCTTCACACTTTGCTGACCGGTGACGAGTTAACTCGTCTTTTCATGCCCAAACGTTGTTGACCGGTGACGAGTTAACTCGTCATTGCACTTGCATTATCTGTTTCAATTTATAACACCGAGGGCGATAAAGAACTTTGCAAAAACTTGGCGTATCGTGTTTAGTCTTTTCCGCTCTATAACAGAAAAATTACTTTTCCTAGCATTTACATTTTTATTGGAATTTTAGTAAAATTTTAAAAACGTATCGGCAAAGAACTTTTTGATGTTCCAATTCAACAAAATTCATTGGA
>JAOUZG010053459.1:5616625-5626673 GCA_026289955.1 Argiope argentata | reverse complement strand
CTATTTAATGATTAAAAATTAATACTCGTATGCAGGTGCAAATTAAACAGTTAAAATGGCTGGCCTTATTTTTTAAGCTGTAAACCCCTACTCAAGATGACAGTAAGGCTATTAAATTAAATCGGTGAGACCAAGAGATTTGTGAAAGCTGGCGATGCATTTGAGGTGAGATTCAGAAGAGGAAGCAGGCGACAACGCGTCCAAGTACTGGAATTGGGAGACTACAACAAACGTGTGGATTTTGCACGGTGGTTTTTGCAAGAAAATGCTGCAGACAGAAACTTCGCAGCAAGTTTTCTCTACACGGATGAGGCTGCATTCTCATTAGAGGGTGTTGTAACGTTTTGGCGGGGCTACTGGTGAATTGGGCCGTAAACAAACCAGGACTTGGAGAAATAAAAATCTATTTATTTCCAGCTATAATACATATATATTTTGCACAATTACACCTTCTTGATTAAATAGGTTACGAACACATAGGCAATTAAGCTCAGAGTTCCACTAGGGAAAGGTGCTGTGCCTCAAATAGTAAGGTAGTCTCTCTCGTAGATGAAGACGGAGGGTGGAGTTCTTGAAACTCCCGCAAGATCTGGACCGAGGTTCGGGATTCTCTGCTTGTCGATTAACCTGCTGGGTTTGTAGAGTGGAAGGTGATGAACTGGCTGGAAGAGCAACTCAGGAGACAGCTGTTCAGCTAATTGGAGGTATTTCCAAAGCTCGGATAAGCTTTCACACTTCAGACGAGACGCTGAATGGTTCCAAAGGTTCCGGTGAACTCCACGTGGGCTCGGCTACAGGGCGAGGCGGCCTACGTACATTCCAAATTCTCTCCTGAGAATTTTCCACAGAATTCCAAGTTGAATCCTCCCTCCAATCACCAGCTGTTGCTTCGTCAGTCTCCTAACACTTGGCTCCCTACACCTGGTTCTCCTCTGTCTACCCTTTTTATCTCGGTCTCAAAAACCGGCCCTCGATGGCGAATGACCAATCAGCATTATTCTCAACTTTTTTGATCATCTGACCCAAGTTATCTTTCCAATCGCAAGAGAGGGGAAAGCGGCGTCTAGCAAGGAGACGTCTTGGTTCCGTCTAGTCTGCAATCTTCACCTTTCACAAATTCCTCCGTTATCTATGGTTGCTTTCCCGTGGGAACGCAATTTGATATATTCTTCCTTATCTATCCGAAAACGTCATAGTGTGATGAACTTTCACAACCTGCATACGTGGGCGGATGAAAAGCCCCATGCTATACGCCCTGGTGTCTCTCTGCTGATCTTCAAGGTCATACAACTTTTCGGGCAGGCGGGTCTTTGCGGGTTAAAACAAAACCAAGAAACTAAACTCTGTATCGTTCTTATTATCGTCTATTGATATTTAATATATTTTTAAAATATTTACAGAAACCTTGTTTTGATAATGCTAACTCCAAACTGATGCAACGCATTGTAAGTACTTTACTTTCCCTCCTTCGAATTCTTACAGGATTAATCGATTGAAAATAAATCGATAGATGCGATAACATATAGTGTTTTAATGATATTTTTACATATAGGTGAAATCTGCGACAGGTCTTTATGGAATGGATGAAAGCCCGGCTTTTGAAAAGGCAAGGGTAAGAAACAAAATTTTAACTTAGTAGTCACTCTATAGAGTGTTTTGTCAAAATATGTAAGAAACAAATATTATATATATAATTTTTTTAATAATAAAAAGTATATTAATAAGAAAAATGTATTTTAGCTATTTTCAACAATATAAATTGGAAATAGCTAAAATACCACGGGACTAACAAATTTATTTCTAAATTTGATAAAGGACAAAATTAAATTAATTAAATTCTTGTAGTATAATAACTTTGAATGTAAAGCGAAGAGAGAGAGAGAGAGAGAGAGAGAGAGAGAGAGAGAGAGAGAGAGAGAGAGTTTTTACAAATCTCGAATTTTTTTTAAATGTAATTACAACATTAATATCAAGCTTTACTGATAGTTAATTTTTAAATAATACCCGCCGTCTGAGTTTACGTACGCAAAGGACATTCTGTACATGAAAATTCGCAAAACTCACAGTATATATACCGTATAGCAAATCATAAAATATATGCAAACGTGTTTCAAAATTTATTCAAAGCAGCAGATTAATACACGAGCATTTTAAAATTTGTGTAAGAAAGTAAACGATAAGATAACATAAGTTAAAGTTTAAAAAACACTGACAAATTAAAACTTAATAAATTTGAAACTAAATCTAGCTAATTAAAAGTGAATACTTATCTAAAATAAGACTAAGAACTACAATGAAACTGAACTGAAATAAAAACTGAAACAACAAACCAGAAAAAATATTAATAATTAAAATTAAATTCATGTTACCAGAGGCAGATAAATTAATTTTTAATTCTAGCTGTGAAATAGCTAAAACTTCTAAGCAAATTTTTTTTTCACAATCAAAAATTTCAATTAAAATAAGTCCTGAAATCAGTTTATTGATATTTTAATTATTCCACAAGCGAATTATTTTCAAGAAATCGATATAATATTTAAAATTATAGTTTGAAAATTCATCTTAAATATCATTAACATTTAATTGATTTGTTCATGGTGTTAACATTTTCTAGACATATATTTATAACATGTCATAAATCTGCAAACCATATTACATATATGTCAAACAATATGCCATTAAACACGTAAAACTCACAGCATGCCTGTTGTATAATTTAAAAAATCCCAATTAATAAGATATATACATCTCAAAAGAGTATGCCAAATGGTAAAGATATTCAAAACAGGTAATTTAAATTCATCAATGATATTTATTAACTAAATATATTTAACAAAATAAAACAAAACTGACTAATGTTCAAATTTAGTCACTGATATATTCTTATAAAAGAAAGTGTGTGTGTGTGTGTGTGCGTGTGTCGCCTTCAACAGGAAGACTTCAATCTATAATTATAACATCATCTTAAGATCTCTCAGAATTGGATGGATATAAATACTTTGATAAGGAATTCTTGGACACCTAATTTGTCATAAAAAGATCAACTAGCATTAAACACAAATTCAATAGGGCCAATTATCTGATTGGTTTCCAAAAGCGAGTAGTTAATCATAAAACTGAAAAAAGAAATGACTAATATAGTTTGAAAAAAAATTTACTTTAGGTAAAAAATGAAAAATAGTATACATATAAATAAAAGCAATTTAAATATAATAAAAGAACAAAAGTTTCGATATCACCATTATCAGCTTTTGGCAACTATAGATAATGATAATTTTTTTCATTTTTGGAAATACGTCTAGGCTATCTTATTCTAAAAATATACAAATGTTTCGATTTCGAACTTCAGTGTTTCACCTCAACCTTTCAAGGGTCAACCTCAACCTTTTAATGTCTATCTACTTATACACAAATGTTTGGATTTCAGCGTCTATAAGGTTTTGACAACTATAAATAATGATAGTTTTTTCATTTTTAGAAATGCGTCGAGGCTATCTTATTCCAAAAATACACAAATGTTTCGATTCCGACCTTCAATGTTTCAATTCAACCTTTCAAGGTTCAACCTCAACCTTTTAATGTCTATCTAATTATACACACATGTTTGGATTTCAGCGTCTATAAGGTTTTGGCACCTATAAATAATGATAGTTTTTTCATTTTTAGAAATGCGTCGAGGCTATCTTATTCTACAAATATACAAATAACTCGATTCCAACCTTCGATGTTTCACCTTAACCTTTCAAAGTTCAACCACAACCTTTTAATGTCTATCTACTTATAAACAAATGTTTCGATTTCAACATCTATTAGGTTTTGGCACCTATAAATATTGATAATTTTTTCATTTTTGGAAATGCGTCTAGGCTATCTTATTATACAAATATTCCAATTCCGACCTTCAATGTTTCCCCTCAACCTTTCAAGGTTCAACCTGAACCTTTTAATGCCTATATACTTATAAACAAATGTTTTGATTTCAACATTTATTAGGTTTTGACAACTATAAATAATAATTATTTTTTTCATTTTTAGAAATGCATCGAGGCTATCGTATTTTTCTGCCAATCAGATCCAGACAGTTGCATGAGGTAATCTTTCTTTTTATTTCTAGTGTACAAATTCTCTTCTGTTGAAACTTTTCGAAACAGAACATTTTTTCTTTGGGGATGGCACCCCTCCTACCATTATTATGAATGTAAAGATTAAATAAAATATATTGAAATTTATCATCTATGAATTTAAAATAATTGGCAAAGTCTAAGATCAAGTCCTTGTCAGCCGAATTTTTCATTTTTATAAGTAAAAAAAACTTCCAATATTTTGATATTGTAACGTTTTGGCCGGGGCTACTGGTGAGTTGGGGCGTAAACAAACCAGGACTTGGAGAAATAAAAATCTATTTATTTCCAGCTATAATACATATATAATTTGCACAATTACACTTTCTTGATTAAATAGGTTACGAACACCTAGGCAATTACTTTCGGAGTTCCACTAGGGGAAGGTGCTGTGCCTCAAATAGTAAGGTAGTCTCTCTCGGAGAAGAAGGAGGGTGGAGTTTTTGAAACTCCCGCAAGATCTGGTCCGAGGTTCGGGATTCTCTGCTTGTCGATTAACCTGCTGGGTTTGTAGAGCGTAAGGTGATGAACTGGCTGGACGAGCAGCTCAGGAGACAGCTGTTCAGCTAATTGGAGGTATTTCCAAAGCTCGGATGAGCTTTCACACTTCAGACGAGACGCTGAATGGTTCCAAAGGTTCCGGTGAACTCCACGTGGGCTCGGCTACAGGGCGAGGCGGCCTACGTACCTTCCAAATTCTCTCCTGAGAATTTTCCACGGAATTCCAAGTTGAATCCTCCCTCCAAGCACCAGCTGTTGTTTCGTCAGTCTGCCCCTAACACCTCGCTCTCTTCCTTTTTATCTTGGTCTCAAAAACCGGCCCTGGATGGCAAATGACCAATCACAAGAGAGGGGAAAACGGCATCTAGCAAGGAGACGTCTTGGTCCCGTCTAGTGTGCAATCTCCACCTTCCACAAATTCCTCCGTTATCTATAATTGCTTTTCCCGTGGGAATGCAATTTGATATATTTCTCCTTATCTATCCGAAAACGTCACAATATTTTATCAAAGCTTTTCAGCTATACCCCAAAATTGAAAGGCGGTGTCACATAAAAATCTGAAGCAGTTACTTCTCTTTTATAACTGAATGCATTTCACAAGTACTGTTTTAACAGTCCATTAATTTCCTAGTTATGTAAACTTAACTATCAAGTCATGCACAAAAATTGTTTAAATTAAATAAACCAATATTCATAATGAATACGATCTCCAAAGTAGATAGCAATAACGCTATATAACATTTTAAAAAATTTATCTATACCATTTTATTAATCACTTTTAAAGTTAGGAATTTTTAAATATGCGAAGGTAGAAACCTGAAATTGAAAATTTTAAAAAATACTCATTTGGAGTAATGAGTAAAAAAAATACTTATTTGGTGTTCCAAACCAACTTTCATTTTGTATTTTAATTTTAAAAAATACCGTTTTTATCATTTATTTTTCTTGATCTTGTATTTTACCGCCCTCATATGTGAAATCAGACACAGGGAGAGATAAATTTTAAAAATTCAGTTTTTGATATTTTTAAAAATGTGCGGAAAAAAGTAAGAAATAATTTATAGTCCAAATGGTAATTGATTTACGTAAAATATCTGAAAGTGTTCTAATCATTTAATTTTCTTGTATATAAAAACAAGAAATTCAATAATTTCAATGCAACTAGAAATTCAAGTAAGCAATTCAATAATTTCAAGTTATCAGGAAATTCAGTGAACAATTCAATAATTTCAATTATCAAGTAAGCAATTCAATAATTTCAATTATCAAATAAGCAATTTAATAATTTCAAATAACAAGAAATTCAAGTAATAATATCAGTAATTTCAAGTAAATAACAGAGCAAAATTTTCCTAAAACATTTATTTTTTTAAAAAAAATAAATTTACTTATTCGCATCAGTTCCTTATTAATTCTTTTTTCGTTTTTTTTTTCAGTATTGGATAATAGAGATAAGAATATGAAGAGAAGATTTTTAAAAAGCAAGTAAAAATTCTATTTGGAAAAGACGCTTAAATTTCCTTTTTATTTATACATAATTTATAAAAAACATCGTTTACAAAATGCTTTTCTTAAAATTTGTTTGGAAATTTGTCTGAAATTATTTAAAATTAATTTTATTGTTGACACTATTTAAATTAAGAATTCAATGTCAATTTCGATACTACTTCATTCCTATCCCACAAATGAAACCAATATAAAAATACCCATTTGAAGACTTTTCTTCCGATTGTTGTAAAAATGTTTGTAAACCTTTAAAAAAAATCAAATTTGAGGACTAAATCTTCAGTATTTGCTTTCAACCTCAAAAGTGACAGCTTCACTGTATTGTTTGCTTTATTAGACACTCTGCTTTTTGACAGTGGTCACTTGGCATCGCTGGCGATATAAAAAGCACTCCAAAGTAGATAACAACCCAATTACGATAAAAAAATTGTTAGCACATGAAGATAAAAATATTATATAGAGATCAGCAATTATATTGTTACGTTTTTAGCGTAGCGGATTCGAGTTAAATGGACTTTGCTTGAGGACAGCACAAACAAATTTATTTAGAGCTATTTACAGTTATTTACAGGATAATTGATTAAGTAAAACCAGATAAAAACAATCCAGCAGTCAACAGTCACTTACAGCATAAATGCAAACTTTACGCGCAATAAACACAGACTGCAAAACAGATATCGTATAGCACAGCAACAGTAAATCGCAGCGAGCTCAGTAATACAACGTTAACAGCAAACGTAAACACAGCTCTCTAATAACAAGCGAGAGAAGTAATCCTCTCGCTACTCTTCCGAGAGGAACTAACTGTCAGATTGCGGCAACCCTTCCCTTCCCCGCGCGAGCGAGCGAGCGGAAACACGAGGAGCTTCGTGAACGACCCAGCGGCTACCAGACTATTCCTTTCTCCAAACCAACCCGATTGGCGGCAATCTCTTCGACAGCTGTCGCCAAAGCCTTCTCCTTCGGTGCCCTTCCAATAAATATTTACAACTTGTAACAATATTTATTGTGAAAAAGAGTTGTACTTCGTCAGACAACATAACTTGTGAATGGAGGAAAAAGTGTTGAACATTACATGCCTACATTTATTGTCATGACTTGTGTTGTATTGTATTAAGAAAATACCCAAGGAGATTTTAATTATTATTTATTGTACTAAGGAATTTTAAATCTAAAGCAAAAAAATTAATTTCAACTCTACCTTTTCAAGTAGAATCTTTTTTTTTATCTTGATTTCCTTGCGTTGAACAGTTTTTAAAGATTAAACAGATTTTTAAATCAGCTGACATTTTCTAAATAGTGTTGATTTATAACAAGACGTATTAGAAAGCATAAATGCATTTTAATATACATCAACTAAACATTTACATTTCTTATTTTAATATTTTATCTCTTTAATAATAAAAAAGCAATAAAATTAAAATCAAACTTTAATTTTGAGTAGAAATTGTGTTAGTTTCTCGCAAAAAAAAAAATTCATTAATGACTTCGTTACATTTTACAGATAGATTTTATACTGAATGATTATCGTTTTTTTATTTTAGTTAAACAATAAAATTATAGTTTAAATTTTCTAAATATATAGCTCAGAAATATAGTTTATATACACATACAAAAATTCCAAAAATGGAATTAAATTATCGGTAAGGTTTTAGAAATAAAGAATGAAACGAATTATGCTAATTTCCTTGATTTCTGCAATCCTGAAACATTTTTACGCTCATATTAATTTGAAGTAAAATATAAGATTTTAAGTCAAGTTTTGTAAGTATTTTAAAGCTTTTGTTCAAATTTAAAAAAAAAGGAAAATTCCAGTTATGAAATCAGCTTTTTTAAAGATAAAATTTGAATAAAAGCAAGGATAGAAAACAATTTTTAGATCAGAACAGATACGAGTTATAGCTATATGAAATTTTTTTCTTATATTTTCCTTTTTTTTCAGAAACAAATGGATATCTTAGAATTTGAAATCTACCTATTCTCACAAAAAGCATCATGATTGCCATGAAAAATACAAGATTTATTCTATGTTTCTGCTTTTATAGCTTTTAATGCAATTATTTCCTGCAAAATCACACTAAATCTATATTATAAATGATAGTTTTGATTTATTACGGCTGTTAATTTAGAATTTTCTTGTTATTAAATTTGGCGTTAAGTTGTTAGTTTCATGCATTTATTTGTTATTAATTTCTCTTTTTGATATTAATTGGAATCACATTAAAATGTAAGTTTTCCTGAAATACACATTCGTTCATTTGATGATTATTTATCTTTTTATCCTGCTAGTTCTCTTCAAATCATTGATGATACTTTTTAAATATATACATATATATTGCTGAATATATAGATTAATGAACAAATTGTTTTTGTACGATTTCATTAATGTTTTATACTTGTAACTGATGTTCACCTATATATTTGATCAATTTTACCCTGTTACTGTTTTCTGCATGTTTATGAAATGTAAATGATGAAATGAAATGCGTGAAAATAAGATGATAGAAATTTCTGATTCAGAATTTATTTTTTGTTTTAAAAATTTAATATTACATACGTTTTAACAATTTTCGAAATTCAATACCTGAAAGTGAAAAAAACATTTCTTTTAACTGTGAAAGAAAATTGCAAAGAAGTTTTAAATTGCTTATTTGTGACTATTTCCTTTTGGCTTACCTTCATAAGCAAGATAAGATACCTCAGATTGAAGTGCACTTTTGGTCTAATGGTTATGTTACTCGGCTACAAACACTAGCTTTGCGGGTTCGTACAATTAACCCTTTGTGGACCGATGTCGAGTGTGAGTTGACATTCAAGACTATGCATCATTTTGATGTATCATTTATTTGTTTTTCAAATTAAATTGTTAAAAACGCCGACATAGTGGTTAAGAGATGTAGACTAATTTTCCAAAAAAATTCCACTTAAAAGAATTATAAATGCTTATTTTTCATAGCACTAAACAAATCTTTGGATAAGGTAAATAATTTTGCCTCTAATCGTTTTTTGGACTGCAAAAGGTTAATCTCTATAACTGCTACAGTTCATCCAAAAGAAACAATGGAAGTTATAGCACATGCATATGAAATTGACTCAGTGTCTAAAATAGCATTTCTTATGTGAAGTAAAATCCACGTAAAGTAAAAATTAATAATGATAAACAGGGTGGTTATAATTCAAGTTGAATAATCATAAAAGGAAAACTGGCCCAAATATTATCAAACTTGGTAATAATTTAAAGGAGGTCATGAGAATTTTTTTTCTGCTTAAAAAATCGGAAAACTCATCGTCAGATGTGAAATGAGGCTTATGTAATATTGTTCAGCAAAATAGGACATAAAGAGGTTGGTTTTAAAATGTGTTTAACCATTTCTGAAAATCTTTCATTTTTAAAATGTGCTTAATCGTTTCTGAAAATCTTTCAGTTTTAAAAAGGTGTTTAATCGTTTCTGAAAATCGTTCGATCTTAAAATGTGTTCAATCATTTCTGAAAATCATCCGGTTTTAAAATGTATTTAATCGCTTCTGAAAATGGTTCGATCTTAAAATTTGTTCAATCATTTCTGAAAATCGTTAGGTTTTGAAATGTGTTTAATCGTTACTGAAAATCTTTCATTTTCAAAATATGTTTAATCGATCCAGAAAATCATTCGATCTTAAAATGTGTTTAAACTTTTTTGAAAATATTTCATTTTTAAAATGTGTAATCGTTTTTGAAAATCTTTCACTTTTAAAATGTGTAATCGTTTTTGAAAATCTTTCACTTTTAAAATGTGTAATCGTTTTTGAAAATCTTTCACTTTTAAAATGTGTTTAATCGTTTTTGAAAATCTTTCACTTTTAAAATGTGTAATCTTTCTTGAAAATCTTTCCTTTTTTAAATGTGTTTAATCGTTTTTGAAAATCTTTCATTTTTTAAA
>JAOUZG010053459.1:5595515-5610510 GCA_026289955.1 Argiope argentata | reverse complement strand
AACATCTACGATGCTGAAATCGACTTTTGTATTATGGTCATGTTACTCGGCTGCTGGCTCTATCGTCGCAGGTTCGTATAGCGCCCTTCACTCGCTACAACCCTCTCTGTATAGAGGAACGAAACCTATATCACAATGAAGTTGAAAAGCGTGAGAAAGTTCTCCATTGCTAGCGTGGAATGGACATCCAAGTTTAATAATCTTTTATAGGGCACGGTGCGTATTATGTGTTCCTTAACGTTTTTGAGAATTTTAGAAATCCGAAGGGCATTCTGCCATTCACCTGCATTAAGTAAGCTGAAATAAATTGAAGCATAGAAGAAAATAGGCAACAATTTTATTGCTTAAGATTATCAATTTCGCGATACTAAACAGTATAAATGTGTGAGAGACTAATCTTTGCCAACCTCCGCGGAAGGATCATATTACTTTTGACCACCAGATGTGTGTAGCCCAGTAGAACTGTGGGAAAGATTGGTTACGAAGAAGACAGTTCGTGGACAAGGAAGCGGAATCTGTTCGAGTCTCTAGGATGATGTGTTGCCTGTATAATTATGAACTCGACTTTCTACTATTAATTGTTGTGTAGTATATTTATTTTATACGGTGTTATGCTGTCCGGTGTAGTAGCATTATAGAGAAAAATTTAAAGATGCCCAAACGGGCTTTTAACTCTCGGAGGGTCTTGTCAAACAGTCTATGGTATGCTGTGATTTTTCGTAGGCCATCCCTTACATGTTCAAACGAGTTAATATTAACTCTTCGCACTACGAAAAATAATTAGATGCAAAAGTATTCACCTAATACAAAGATTTGTTTATTGATATGAAAAATAAATATATATAATTCTTTTAAGTCGAATTTCTTTGTAAAATTAAACTATATCTCTTAATCATTATGTAGGCGTTTTTAACAATTAAATTTGAAAAAAAAAATGAATAAATAAAACGTCAAAATAATGCATCATCTGAGTGCGAAGGGTTAAGACATCGAAGGTTAACCATATGTTGAATATTCTATTTTTTAAGAAAATCCTCAACAATCAGAGTTTTGGTTGCCTCCCCCCAGGAATAACCTGGCATAGGCTTCATGAACCTAATCTCAAGTGTTAGTGTAAGAGAGGAAAAAGTTATTCTAAGATAAAAACTTAGTGGTTTCAACTTTCTAAATGGAATGTTTTCTATACGAAAGTAGAAATCAAACGAATTCTAGAATAAACTTGGATATTATCATTCTTTAATAGTGAAAATTAAGTATTTTCATGTGATTTATAGAAAATTTATTCACCGATTGTAAATATATGAAGAAATTATTCGGTAATTAGTTATTGCTTATTTTATGTCACATTTCCTTTGTCAAAGCCTTTAATCGTTACTGAAACATTTAAACAGCAACGGATAGTAAACTTTTTTTTGTCTAAAACCTCTTATTTTATCTTAAAATATAAAATTGAAAATAAAAATGCAAATTATAAGTTCTTTATCTTTTTTAGGATTATATGAAAGATTTCAGACTTGTTATGAAATGTTGACAGAAGAAGTAAGTAAAATAAAGTAGATGATATTAAATTCTTTATTCATTTTTCCTCTTTTTAATTATTACTATACCTTAAGCGTTCTCTTGCTTACACTGATTTTGATTTAATTACTGATTTTAACAATTTTTTCAGATACAAGATATTAATTGAGAAAATAGATCTTAAAAGCTTTTGTCAGCAAACCATTTTCATTATTCCTTTGCGTTTACATAATTTATTACAATTAATGAGTTTGTCATTTTAGACTCAAACCTGGATCATCGACGAATTTAACGCCTGTGAAGTGGGGACATTCGAATACGACTTTGCATCTGCTATGGATATCATTTGTAAAGTACCAGACGAAGCGAGGGTAAGTTTATGGAATTCAAAATGCAATATATCCAGTTCCATTGATTTCCTCCCATTTTAGATGACAAGCTAGATATTGTAATGAAACTCGTCTATGAGTGAAATTATGGCGTAGTAGACACGCGCTAAGCTTTCGTGGCATTTCTCATTTTGGCAGCTCATTGGTTAAAATGCGGATGATGTCAAAATGCGCATATGTTTTTATTTTTTATTTTGATGTCTTTAGAATCGTATTTTTTCTGATAAATTATTTATTGACGTCAGTATCATATGTAATTGTGTTGTTGTATTTTATGGCACTTGCCATGGAAAAGCTATCTGCGGTAGTCAGCGATTTAAGCTTAAACAGAGTCTCTTGTTTTACAGTAGTGCCATCTAGGGGCAAGAGCACGACTTTTGCTACTCACTCATCACATTCACTTGCATGGCGGCTTTTTACAGAGAGGCACATTAACTCAACATATAGATAAAAGACAGAAGAACAACCATGCCAGAGCCGGGACTCGAACCCGGGACACCCAGATCACTGAGAAGATGAGTTAGTCGTTGACTGAAACTGTATCTCATCTCTAGAAAGTTCTGGAAGTTTATTATATTTTCTTTTTTATGTATGATTAAGTTCCACTTGATATAAAACCTCAAATTAAAGTGGCTGTGTTTCTGTTTTAACTTAAAATAAACTAAAGAAACGCGTAAATTACTTTTGCGTTAATATTATGATGTCTTTAAGCAATTTCTCAGATTATCAAACAAGGTATATATTGAATGCAGAGAAATATTTCATATTAATAAAGGAGCATTCTTTATTAAAAAGTCTGCTTACAAGTAATACCTTATCTGGCCAAAAGTATTCAAACTCTTTAAAAAAGTGGTTCTCGCGAGTGACGCAATTCGATATGGTAATCAAAAGCTATAAAAGCGTTAGTAGAGATTTGTTAAGTTCTATTCATGAGTTTTTTGAGGCAATGAGTAAGTCAAAAGAGTTTAGTGAGTTTGATCGTGGCAGTAGAGTGGGATGCCACCTTTGTGGGAAATCCTTTCGTGATAGTGCGCATATTCCACAGAAATCTAATTCCACTGTGAATGATGCAAGTGTGAAGTGAAAGTGTCGAGGCAGTGAAACTGCAGAATCATTGAAATGGCATGGTAGAAGAACTAGGTGAAAGCAACCTCAGAAATATGAAGAGGGTATTGAAACCAAATTGCAAATTCTCGTTGCTGGAAATTTTCCAGGAATTCCAAAGCTCATCAGGCGTTAGTCGAGAGATAAAAAACTTGGGATTATATGGTCGTGTAGCCGTGCACAAGCAGAACGACAATCCACAGAATGAAAAGCATTGACTGGAATGGTACTGAACTCACCGTCATTGGACTGTGGTCATGCGAAAAACTGTTGTTTGGAGTAATAAATCATTCTTTTCATTTTGGAAGTCGGATGGTCGCTTCTAGGTCTAGCAGATGCTCCGGTGAACGTTTCTTTAGTGACCGCATTGTGCTATTTGTTAAGTTGGTACTGGAAGCATAATAGTGTATTTCTCGAGGTTTGGCCCTGGTTTGTTAGTTCCTGTGTTGGAAACATGAGCTCCGAGATGTATGTGGACATTCTGGACAAATGCACTCAACTCTATGGTAATATTTTGAGGGAGGCCCATTTCCCTTCCAGAATGGTTACAGCTCCATTCACAGATTGAGGCTTGCATAGACGTGGTTTAGCGAAATGGACATTCGGAAACTGTACTGGCCATCTCAGAGTCCTGATATAATTCCCAATCGAATTAAAAAGCTGATGGCATAGCCAGTCTAATCGACCTTCCTCATTATAAGCATTCACTTCAGCTCAGATGGACACTTGGAAGTCAATTCCTATAGACACCTATCAAAAACCGGTGGAAAGTCTTCCCAGGCGTGTGCAGGCTGTCACGAATGCAAAAGGAGGACCAATATCATATTAATGAGTGTCTCAGTATACTTTAAGTCCATACCACTGGGTGTTTGGATACTTTTGGCCAGACAGTATATTAACAATAGTGTTGTTGTTACTTATGGCACTTGCCATGGACAAGCCCCGCTGATACATCAGCAGATTTTAACCGGAAATATACGTCTCTTGTTTTACAAGTAGCGCGTTCTAAGGCCAAGAGTACGACTTAGCTGCACACACGTCACAACCCTTTATAGGGGGCAGACTTCATTCATGCAAATTCATTCATCCATTTATCTCAGGTAGTAATTTAGACCTGAACAGAAAACGATCTATTCTGACCCAGTACCCCCTGTGGTATTACTCTCGACGTGGAGAACTGTGCGACCACGACAGATTTAACGAGCGCCAATCGCCACACACTCGGGAAATCTTTTGGCTGGTTAGCTTCGAACCCGTAACCTAAGGAGTACGAGTCCAACGCTCTACCAACCAGGCCGGCCACATTAACAATAGTAATTACCAATAAACTATATTATATTTGAGAAAGATTTTTGGTAAATAATTAGGAACATGAATTCAGCGAGCAATTTATATTGACTTTATTTCCCAAGGAAAAAAGAGATACATAATAAAAATATTATATATTTTAAATCTTTACTAAAATTTGATATCATTCCTATGTGTGTAATATCTGAAACCTCATCAGCCAATTTCCAAACAGGAAAAATGTTTTTAAAAAAATCAAAACGTATGTTAATCGTTTTAATATTATTATGATGATAAAAATGGATTAGGATAAACATTTTTTTAATAATTCATCATTATCGAATTACTTTGTCTGCTCGAAACTCATGCTTCAAATTCATTCTTGAAACCTTTTTTTAAAAATTAGTCATATTTGCACCTTTCATCGTTAACAAGGAGATGTATTTAAAAAAAATCGAATAAATTTCTGTAAAGCCAAAATTGATTTAACATGAAGTGGTAGATTAGAGTTGGGGAATACTGCATCAAATACGTTTTACTAAATTCTTTTAAATATCAGATTTACAAAACTGTATTATTGAAGTGAAAATATATGATAAACGATATCGATTTTTGAACTTGATTAATAATAATTTTCTCTTCAACAGCTTTCTACCGCGTGAAATTACATCAATATGATACAAAGTATTGGGTCTATACTGTCTGATCTGCTGTCCTACCACATTATGATGTTTCTCAGGTTTAAATATTTCATATCCAGCTGTCCTTATATAACAGTAAACAAGACTAAAGAATCTCCGTTTTCTGTTTTACTAAAACAACCATAAGAACTTTTCTTTTCTCATCAGCCGATTAATCACAGTCAAAATCAAGCCATCAACATATCTTTCGAGATATTTAAATTTGAAAGCATATTCATATCAAAATTGTCTGGAGAGCTCGAGAAAGGCAGAACCCGATCTAGATACAATTAATACTGTTGGGAAGAAACTTTAAATCAGCTACTAAGTCCATAAAATCACCAGTTTGCCTGTAGTGGGTATATGATGTGAAAGCAATCAGCAGGCCTCTGCAGAAAACGACGTTTATTTAACACGAAGCCGAGGCAGACACACAAAAATACATTACATCAAACAGCATCCCCCAGGTAGTAATCGACCACAGTTTATATAACGGGCAGACAGAATTCAGCAGGAGAGGGGATCTCTGGAGGTTCGCACTACGGTATCTCCAAACTGCTGAAATTCTCCACTATCCCCTCGCTTTAGATGTATCCAATTGCCGATTTACTACCACACGACTGGATACTCAATACACAACTTGATGCTGTTTCCACAATAAACAGAACTCGGCATTGAGCTCTGTTCCATTATAGCTTGACCACTACACAACATCGCTCACTTTGCCTTTACTTTGATATCCACTCGAATATACTTGACTACGTCTGCAACTGCAATTCATTCCAGTTTCTGCCTTTTATAGTTCCCGGGAGGCGGACCGAGAAGGTTCGAGACCAATCAAAGACATTCCTCAGTTCCCATTGGACGAATAGTTAAATTTCTCGAAGTTACTAGTAATATCTATTTTGTTGCTTTAAGTCACATAATTCGTCGCCAAATGATCACTAAATTCATCGCCAAGCTCCGTGATCACTAACGTGGAACCCGATCAACACCCATAGTGTTGTCGCATCAATGATCTTTCCAGTGATTCAACTAATCATGCAGAGAAACAACTTTACAGGCTTATAATAATACTGTTGTGACTAATGGCACTTGTGGACAAGCCCCACTGATACATCAGCAGATTTTAAGCCGGAGATATACGTCTCTTGTATTACAAGTAGCGCAATCTAGGGTCAAGAGTACGACTTAGCTACACACACGCCACAACTCTTTTTAGGGGGAGGACTTCCTTCATGCATATATTTATTCACTTATCTCAGATCGTAATTTAGACCTGGAACAGAGAACGATCACCTCTGACCCAGTACCCCAGTGATATTACTCTCGATATGGAGGAATTTGCGCCCACGCCCAGATTTAACGAGTGCCAGTCGCCACGCACTAGGGGAATCTTTTGGCCGGTGAGCTTCGAACCCGTAACCTAAGCAGTACGAGTCCAACGCTCTACCAACCAGGCCATAATACTAAACTTATATACTCGATACTCATTACGTTTCAGGTTTCAATTCAGAAGGAAAATCCAACGGTTAGCGGGTGTATCAAGTACAAAAGTAATAGTTACAATCTAGTATCAATATCATTTTTTATCTAACACAACACACTGGATAACAACCTAATCTTCTGGCAGATATGTAACTTGCTACCAAACATAGCAAATCCTCAGTTAAAAATGTTGCGTTACTTTTCCTTCTTTCTGATGAAAATAATAAAATTAAGAAATTGTCTTCGTTTTAATAACTGAGCAGGTTTTCTTAGTTTTATCATTTTCAAATTTTCAACACAAATACAGGTCTTCTCTCATTTTCAGAAACCCTGCTATAGTGTACTATCTGATAAATACTCGGAACGTTTGGTAAGTTACTTTCTTTAAATCCTTTTTTTAATCATTTGTTCCTTTGTGCATGCTTCTATTCAATTAGAAATTATTTTTGAGATGTTTGTGAAAATGGAATTTACAGTTAGATTTTTCATTCATTTTTTTGTACTAAAATTCCAAAATTCTATATTCCTGATGACAATATAATACTTCAATATTTTTGGAACCTATCGTTCATCAAATACTTTATTTTTAATTAAATGTTGATTTCATAAGAGGCGCCATCTGGTAAAGTATGGACGAAATGAAATAAAGGAGAAGAAATATTGAATGCATCACTTCAAAATATTTATAATAATCTATTATGTTATATAATATGTAAAAACTTATAAAAATAATAAAGTTATCGAAAATGATACATTGAAAACAGTGCATTAAAATAGTTATTAATATATAAAAAATATATATCTCGCTTATATATCTTATTAATATATATCTCGCTTTTTATATATTAATAGTACATTGAAAACTAGAAAACATATTTATAGAAATTGAGGAGCATATATAAAAGCTTGAGTTATTGACGCCGTATTAGTATGGATAACGTCTAGTATTTTCATTCTCTTTATATTATTTAATTCTTATGTTCCTAAACTGATGTATGTATGCAAATGTAAGCAAAGATATTCGATTAATATTCTTAATTTTAAATTAAAAACGATGACCGATACTTCATTTATAATGTTAAGGATTGAAATTTGTAGAATATCACGCTTTTTATAAAAGGAAATACCTGGTAGTCATTTTGCCCTATGGATTGGGGTTTGTATATTTTTTTTATTTGCACTAGAACAATCTGAATCAATATAAAAATCATATCATGCTCCCAAATATGGGTTAAATTAAGAAAAATTATAAACTACTTCTACTTTGCGACTGAATTACGAAAGTAAAAAGAACATAAAATAGAATTGATTTAAATGTTTTATTATTTAGTAATTTGAGTTTATTAATTGATACCTATTAATAATTTCAATTCTTAATAGCCATGAAAATTTACTTAAAGTGACCAAACGTAACTTTCCAGCTTAATTCAAATTCATAATTGCAAGTTTTCAGGACAATTTTTATCGGAATATAAATCAGTAGAGAGTTGTAAAAACAATTTTATACTTTCTGATTTATTTTTAAAATGCGATTTATACTTTTTTCCCTCTCTTCTCTCTTTAATTGTGTGCGTGTAAGACTGCATAACCGATTTTGAACTAACTTTCACGTGAGCTAATGGCTATGGCACTATCTATCAGCGATGAATGTTTTTTAGTTGACTGTAATACTTGTACCAGACATATAAACCTGTAGAAAACAAGGAGATGTAATATTATAATCCCATCCAGTTCTGAACTATTTTTAAGTTCCTAACCCATGAAGAATTAACACTTTTACTGCCATGGCTATCATATGTGATAGCCAGTGATGTTTCCATTGGGACACTGGCTATCATATCTGATAGCATGGTGTTTCAACACTTTAGGCCTTGGCTATCAAAAATGATATCAGTTACATAAAAATCGTATTGGAGTTTGATTGTTTCCCCCCCATACGATGTGTTAGATATACATGGTTTTTGCAAATTGATATATATGCCGATTCTATGAGCTACGTTTTGTGGAAAATGAAATATTTTTAACATGCAACAAAAAAGATGTAGAGAGAGAGACAGTTGTTTGGTTGGTTGGTTTGAGTTTTTTTTTGACGCAAGAGCCATATTTGGCCATACTACGCCAAGCGGATGGTAAAATCAGATCAAACTTCTAGAAATACACTTGGTAAAATATAAAATCGTAAGTTAAACATAAAAATGCAATAAGTGTAAACGCCAAATGAGAGAGAGAGACAGAGAGAATGTGATAAATATATATGCAGCATTTGAAATATTATATATCATACATATATTTACAGTTTGTGAAAATTAGTTATATAAATACAGTATGTTATTTCCTTTATTTTGCAATAAGGTTACATTCAATGTTTGGCATTGAAGCATTTACGACACAATGGAGGCTGGTCAGGACAATTGTCACAGTATGTGGAAGTTAACTTTGCTTTTTTTTTCTGGCCAGTTCAAGACTCTTTGTATTAGAAATGTTGATATAGCATGGATGACATTTACGTCGCAGCTTTTTACCCTTTTCATGGACCCTACCAATTAAGTGGTTTTTACTTTTTTGCGCATCAAGATCGGGTTCTATATCCATACTAAGCAGCTGAAAAAACAAGCTCTCTCTAAACTTACGAATTTTCAATTTTGAGTTTGTTCCATGTCGATATGCAACCCATGCCTTAACTCCTAACAACAATTCTAATCCTAGTTATCTGTACCATTTAACACCTTTTCTTAGTATTGTGACATAATCACCCATCTGATCCCTCATTGAAGAATTCGGTCTATTTTTCTTGGGTTGCTTTGGCTATCATTTTTGGTAGCCAGGATGAAAATCTCCCCATGTGTTTCAAAATGAGCCAGATGGAAAAATATTGCTTTTATACGTAGTTTTATGTTGGAAATATATAAATAACACAAAAATTTTTTTTGCCCCGTAGTAAACATTTGTAATTTTGGCTTGGTAGCCAAAGTGTTAATTTCATATAACCGAGTCCTTTTTTGGGGGGGAAGGGGTTAAATTATTTTAAAGATTCGAGTGCAATGTGTTTTAAGGTTTTAACAGTTTTTCTTTTGTATTTTTAGAATCAATCTGCTACGAATCAGTTAGGCTCAGACGAGACACCGGCGTTTGCGAAAGCGGGGGTAAGACGGTTTGACTTAATTTTTCTGTATTTCACTTAATTTTTATAAATATTTTCAATTATTTGAATATCTAGATTTTTTTAGATCTCTTGTTTTATAGTTTTAGATTAAAAGATTTATTCTTTATTTTATTATATAATTTAGGTTCTTATTATTAACTCAAATATATAATCCTTGAATATTATATATATATATATATATTATATATATATTCAAGGATTATATAACCTTTAAAATGCTGGTAATCAACATGCCAAATAATTACTAATTTAGTTTTTTTCAGTTAGCCTTTCACCCAATGCATTATCAACAACAAAGAAGATTTTTAACACCAATTTCGATCAATTACACCTTAAATAGGCCAAAAAAAGTTTTGTTTTAAAGACAAATTACTCGTATATTAAGAACCAACTATATACGTCAAGAGGTGAAATTATCTCCCCCTGAAATAAAGACAGCAGTCAAGGCCAAGCTGATTCAAGATTTCATTTTGAAATATCTGTTTAAAACAAAAGGCATTCGAAAGAAATAACATTTGATGTCATACATAGATGCCATAAATCATGAGATGAAATAAAAATAGGCACAATCCTTGTTTGTGATATCTTCCCCCAATCGAGAATATAGAACGAGAAGCATTTTTGAAATTTCTCTCAAAAAATTGGGCGAAAGAGATGGATGGATACTTTATTTATTGGGAGGCCAAATGCAGAATAAAAAATAGTGAAATTGGTAGTGTTGGATCTAGCCGAATTAATTGGGGGTGTTTTCCTCTTAAAGATATCATAATGAAATGTTTTGAAATTTCTTTTTATTTTTTTATATCTTCACCTGCTTTTGAGGCATTTTCTTCAGATAGAGGATATATGAGAAAGTACATATTTAGAGATCATTAGCTTCTATATTGTTAATTAACGAAATCGAATCGATATTTGGGATTTTAAGGGCTCTTTGGATTTATAAATTTCTTTAGAAACATTGATTTTGCCAGAGGATTTTAGAAAAGAAAAGACATATATTATTTTTTTTAATTTCAGAATTGTGCGGAACCCATATACGGTTATTGTGAAGCCTATCCAGGTAGTTGCATGAGGTATGAATTTTTTTACGCCATAATTTTCTATTTTAATGAAATAGACTTTCAAAAAAATATTATAAAATTTGGAAAATTAAGTCATTCATATCCATCTTATAAACACAACTTGTGTTTTTTTTTAAAAAAAACAATTTAGGTTGATGTTTAGTTTAACCCCCTTCTTTGCCAACTTGGTGATAATACGCCAAAACTGGCAACCCATTTTTTACTATGGCGACCCTAGTTTTTCTTTCTCCTTGACCAGAAGAGCTGACCTGTGCTCTTGTCTGTGATTCATTGTTGGAGAGTTGGTGATTTTTAAAAAGTGCGCTAACCAGGAGGTTAAACTACAATCGCGCCAAAATTTAATTATTTTATCCAAAATTTGCGCATGCTTGTGGTATTTAAGAAATGAAGAAACTTACTTGCCATATACATTGAAAAAGTGAAGACGCATAACTTTAATGAAAGTTTTATACAAAATTCGGTTGTAAAATAATTTTATATTTAAGTATCAATGCAAATAAGTATTTCTGCTTAGCATTAAAAATATTTAAAATAATAAATTGCGTGAAAGTTTGTACACATTTCAACTCTAGAAGGCCATTGCTACAAATAATGATAAAAATTGTTACATCAAAAAAATGCTGTGTTTGAAAAAAAAATACGTTTTAAAAACCCAAATCTTTGAATGCAAAGACAAAAAATATTTGTACTAATAGTCAGTCGTGTAAATATATTTATGAGAGTTTGCCCATGTGAAAGAGCAAGAATTCTAAAATATGATATACAGCAAAAATAATCTTAAAATATGCGACTAAATCCATGATTTAAAAAAAATATTCTAAAATAGATATGTTTTGAATTTTTGTATAAAAAAGATAGGAAAAACTTCTTTGGATTTAAAATATACAAGAAAATTGAAGAATTTTTTTAAAAAAATTGGGGAAAAGGACTTGGTTTAAAAAAATGAACAAAAAACTTTCTAATTTCGAAGATTACGAGGGGATTTATTTTAAATTTTTTTCGTTGACAATTTAAAAAATATATTATGCGGATTTAGAATTAAAAAATAAGCTGTATATGTATCCATTCTTTAAATACTGGAATCCAGCTAATGACTTACACGAAATTTTTATTTTTTACATTAGGAAGCATCAAAAATAACTCTAAGATAACTGTAAATGAATCGATTACTTATTCTACTATTCAGAAGCTACAATACTTTGAGAAATTATTTAAATTTAAGAAAATTAAAAAATCCTTTACGATCATAAAATATAATATTTAGAGAATCTTGCTCAATAAATTTACGTTTGAAAGTCATGAATAAATTTTCTAATTGATAATATGAAGTTTTTGCTGTTGCCGTACAATCGGGCATGTAAATGTTTTACGCATATATATTTCTTTTTCAGCCTCGGGTGAAGAAAAGAAACAACCTTCTGATAAAAATGAGGCAGTAAGTTATTTTTTCTTAACATTGAAAAAAATCCATTAGAATTATTGTAATTGTTGTTTGTTAAAATATACAATGGAATCAAAAACGGGCCGATTCAATGAATTTTTTAAAATTAATGTTAGAAATACTAAAATACACTGATGTGCAAAACTTTAGCAACAATGTAAATTTTGAGCGGTTAGACATGAAAATGCAGAAAAAGGGTTATTACACTCAGTGATATAAACACGCGATTCAATAGAAAGGTGATGTTATGCAAATGTCAGGAACAAAATGCCACAGACGACGGGAGCGTACGCAAAACGCAGACAACAAAGAAAGGGAGGAGGTACATGCAATTAGGCATTCGTTGCCAGTGCAAACTCGTTCTTTCGTGAAATGTGGCTAGAAGATATCACTTGAACGTGAAGGAATGATCTGAAAGTTTGAAGAGACGTGAAGTATGACCAGTACACCTTAAGAGTTCAGAATCAACAAAAATGTCGTTTCGCGCGCTTGGAAAGTATTCCAACTACACTCTATAACAATAATAATAATAATCGACGCACCAAGAAGGAGTTGTCCGATTGAGACGAAAATTGGTAGACAGGAAGACAATGTACAGAACAGTAAATGATTAAAATCTCAGAACAATCGAATATTGAATTCAGTTACAGTAACAAGTTCAATAAGGTGTTGACCCGCCTCTAGACTCGATACAAGCTACCACATGGCGTGGCATGGACCAATAAAGCTTCCAAATTGTCCCCTGTGGTATTTCCTGCCAAATTATCTCCAATTGTCGAACGAGGTCATCACCATTCCGTTGCAGATGCAATTGCCTTCCCATCATATTTCAGACATGCTCGATGGGAGAAAGATCTAACGATTTGGCAGGCCAAGGAAGTGTTTCACAAGCTTGCAGACAGTTCATAGCAACACGTGCCGAATGTGGTAGGGCATTGTCCTGCTGAAAAACCATCCGAGAAGTACTGCAAAAAGAACGGTAGTAAAATAGGTCGTAGGATGTCGTCGACGCACCACTCTACAGTAACTTTACCTCTAATGACGACCAAAGGGGTTCGGCTATCAAAGGAAAGGGCACCCCAGACTATAATGCCTTGTTGAGGGCCGGCGTGGCGTGCAATAAGGAAAGCAGGATCCGCGCTGCCAAATACATCTTCGATGATCGTCAGAACACAGTTGGATTCGTCGGTAAAGACACATCGATCAACATTTAATTTAAAATCATTTTACTTGAAACACGTTGCATCAAACTGGTTAAATGAACATAAGCTAACGTCACCATTTATATCTGTTGTTGTTTCTAATGGCTCTTGTCATGGACAAGCTAGATGACACAATTAGCGATTTTAAGCCAAGAGTGCTTCTTTAGTTTTAGTAGCACTTTAGCATTAGCCTTATAAGCCAGATAACATCTATGATACCGATATCAACTTTTGTATTATGGTCATGTTACTCGGCTACTGGCACTAGAGTCGTGGGCTCGTATCGCGACCTTCAATCACTACATTGGTGACCTTGACAGCGCAACCTTCCGCAACAGTCGTGGCGCCATCTACCAGCAGCAAAAATCGTCACACTCACTTGACGTAAGCAAGCAAACATAAAAAAATTGTCAGACTCCCTTGACGAGCAAGCAACAACTCTCCATGACGCTTGGCGCAATACAAAATCGTTCGTTTCTTCGCAGACTCACTGGTGGGGGAGCACTGTAGCGTTAGCCTTATAAGCTAGATAACATCTACGATACTGAAGTCGACTTTTGTACTATGGTCATGTTACTCGGCTACTGGCCCTAGCGTTGCAGGTTCATGTCGAGACCTTCAAAATTAACTGTGGTCAAAATTAATGAAACACCTAGGGTTATAGCTAAATTAAGGGCTGCATTCTTATTTCCTGACTTTTAATACAGGATTTCGGATAAGGCAGTGGATGTCTTGCTGAATAATCACTGAATAAAAATATTCTGGATGAATATAGCATTTTTATGGAATTCTTCAGTGTGAATATGAATTTTATATTCCCTTTTTGCTGATCAGTTGAAATGAAAATTGACGTGAACTACAGCTGAAGTCAAAAAGTTAAAAAAATTTCAATGATTTAATTCATTGTATTTATGAGTTATTGCATTTATTCTTGCTAAAATATAGATCAAAAGACGGGCAATCGTTCTGGCAGACATGATTAAAAAAATTGAGGAAATTTCAAATTCTAAATTTCTTTACTAAATATCATTTACCTAGTTCTTCGTGTTTTATATTCATTAAAGGGCTGGAACATACGTACAGACAAAATTTTTGCGAATCAATTTCTTTCAATATTTTATAGATATCTTCAAAGTTGGTTGTAAACGCACATACCAAATTTCATCTATATAGTTCAAAGTGTTTCAGTTATACTGACAGAAAGACAGATGGACGATAGGAGATCCGAAACGGTCAAAATCTCGAGTTTGAGTTTTTTTTTCGAAATTAAAGTATTAACTCTATATATCCCAAATACAAAAAAAGCAAAAAAAAAGTTTTTAAAAAAAAATATGTAGAAAATAAAAGCCGCCGCAACAGCTACATTGGCGGGAACTGCGGTTGAGTGCTAATGGCCATCACCGGCCACGGTACAACCCTTCCCTTAAGAAGTACGTCCTGTCTTCGATGGTAGAAGCCTACCCCGATCTTTTAGTGTATCACCAGGGTGAAGGTACGCTAATAGGTCGAGTAACCACCCATCATGCCGGTAGATTCCCCCCCTCATTTCCAACCCTATCTAGATCCAACCACCATGCCGGTAGATTCATCCCCCCTCATTTCCAACCCTATCGAGATCCAACCACCATGCCGGTAGATTCA
>JAOUZG010053459.1:5576408-5595505 GCA_026289955.1 Argiope argentata | reverse complement strand
CTCATTTCCAACCCTATCGAGATCCAACCACCATGCCGGTAGATTCACCCCCCATTTCCAACCCTATCGAGATCCAACCACCATGCCGGAAGCATCTGAGCCTCATTTCGAGGTTCCCCCTCGTGGGAATCCAAATAAATCGAGTCAAGTAAACAGCGAAAACAAACATAATCAGAATGCAGAACAAATCATATTAAGACTATTTGTTACATAAATATTCTAGTTCGTATTTTAGAAATAAAAATATTTCTGTGTTACAACAAATTCTGTGATAAATAAAAGGATGATTCCGCTTTAAAATACTGAATCAGAGCGATTGCCAATTCTTGTTGAGACTCAAGTCTTTAAAAACCCTCAAATAAATTGAAATTCATGACTTGCTGAATTTAAATCAAGCGTGTTAATGTTTATATCGCATAAATAAAACAGACAAAATATTTTACATTTCTTTCATAAAATATTGCTTACTTATTTGTAAGGAATTACCTTAATAAGAAGTTCTTTAAATGAGAGCTCAAATATATTAATATATTTCTTTATCTGTAAAATATTTTTTTACTTTATTATCATTATTATATATTTGGAATGTTAGATTATAAATTCATTCAAAGTTTATGATTCAAATAAACATATTAACAAATTTATTTTTTCATTGTTTTAAATTTCATGAGCTATTCCTTTTTCTCATGAAATCTTTAATGCAGAAATGTTATTTGACACATTTAATGAGTAACAATATTGAAATCCTATCTTACAGAAGTATTCCTTGGAAAAATACCGAATAAAGACTGTTCCTGCGCTATTCCTCAACTATTTGTTGCATTATTACATTGCTTATTGTAGTGTATTAGAGAGTAAAGCAAATAAATGTATGCTATTCTTTTGTTTCATTCCTTATATCAACAATCTGGTTAAATAAAGACCTTAAAAATGTCTAAGGGAACCACTGTAAAGCGTATTATAATGGGGGAAATTATTGAAATAAAGCTTCTAATAATGAATTTTTATTAGAAAATTGAAATAATCCAGAAACATATATAATTGTATGATGCAAAATTTGGGTTTCTCAAATTAGCCCTAAGGTTGTCCATCTTAAGAAATATAAAGAGCTAGAAACAAATGAAATAATAGTAAGAGACTTTATCAGTAGATTTCTTTTATTTTGAAACAGAAATTGTTTATTACTTACAATTTATTTTATGTAAATAAGCATAGTTCCAAATAAAAGGAAGAATAAAAAATTTAATTTAAATTAATTAATAAATAAAAAATTATATTTCATTACGCATTCATATATGTATCTTATATTCTTATGTGTATTACATTCATATATGTATTTATATTTTTACGTTTTTAGCTTAGCGGGTTCGGATTGAAAGGACTTTATTTGAGGACAGCACAAACAAATTCATTTATAGCTATTTACAGGTATTTTCTGGATGACTTGTTGAAGTAAACTTCAGATAAAAAAATAATCCAGCAGTCAACAATCTTTCACAGCGTAAATTCAAGCCTTACGCACTATAAACACAGACTTCAAAACAGTTATCGCATAGAAGATCAACAGTATATCGCAGCGAGCTCAGTAATACAACGTTAGCAGCAAACGTAAACACAGCCCACTAATAACTAACTAGAAAAGTAATTCACTAGTCCAGCGAGACGCTTCTCTTCCGAGAGAAAACTCTAACTGCCGGAACTACGACTACCCCATCCTTTATATAGCCAAGCGCGAGCACGCCAAAAAGCAAGCGAAGCAACGCGGAGCTTCACGTATGTTCCAGCGGCTACCAGACTATTGCTTTCGCCAAACCAACCCGGCTGGCGTGAAGCTCCTCATCAAACGTCGCCAACTTTGGTGAGCTTCCATGGCGCTCGCCCGCTTGCAACAATATTCATGCATGTATCTATATGTTAAAGACTATAAAATTTAAAACATGTTTATACTTAGTAAAAAAATTTATCAAGTTTAGAATATTAACAGAAAAAGAATCTTTAAATAAATTTAGGTCAACGGGAAATTACATAAAAAACTAATACGTTTGTAATACAATTTCTTTGGGTTATAATACAAATTCTTTTACATTCATTACATCGCATTTCTTTGAAATGGTGAAAAATTCATATTTTTTAATGATGATAGTTTGGTGACCATAGATCCCTCTCCAGAATAAAATCAGCTCATTTAGAAAGTACTCATTTCCAAAATGTGAAGCCCAAAAAATCAGTTGGCGGCAATAATTTAATCAAAAGTTTTCCGTAAAATACTTTCAAGCTAGAAATAACGCATCTCGGGAATAATTACGCTTTGCTTTGATAGACAAACAAATGAAGAAATTACAAACGATAAAGCTATCATTACTATACAAGAGCATAAATCTTTTATTGAAGAACCAGATTCAAAGTACTGTTACGTTTTTATCAGTGCAGGTTTAGATTGAATGGACTTTACTTGAGGACAGCACAAACAAATTTATTTACAGCTATTTACAGGATGACTTGGAAAAGGAAAACTTCAGATAAACACAATCCAGCAGTCAACAGTCACTTACAGCGTAAATGCAAGCCTTACTCACAATAAACAGATTGCAAAACAGCTATCGTACAGCAAAGCTAACAGTAAGTCACAGCGAGCTCAATTATACAACGTCAATAGCAAAAGTAAACACAGCTCATTAAAAACAAGCGAGAAAAGTGATCCGTTCGCTACAACGAGCCGCTACTCTTCCGAGAGGAAACTCTGCCGAAACTACGGCAACCCGTCTCTAAGATAGCCAAGCGAGCGCGCACCCAAAAGTACGCGGGGCTTCATGAACAGTCCATCGGCTCCCAGACTATTCCTTTCGCCAAACCAACCCGGCTAGCGCAAAGCTCCTTGCCAAACGTAACCAACCTCGGTGCCTGCCCGTTCGTAACAGTATTATCATTAATAAAATTTAAGACAGAAAATTGAATGATGAAATAAAGTTCCTAAGCTCTTATTTTTGATGGTGCCGTAACAAATACTCGGGACTTGGATGAATCAATTCAAAAGTTCAAATATGCTTTAAAATTCTAGCATAAAAAGTAACTTGTTTAAGTTATGTTTATTATTAAAGTGCAGCTTTTGAAGTTATTATTTTTACCGGTATAATGAATCTTTTCAGGAGCATTTGAGATGTATCTATTGTGTAAAGCAAGATAGTATTTTCCAGATACTGATTTTAATAAGATCGGCTCAGAATAGAAAAACTTCCAAGATATTAATCTTACAGACTTTTACCAGTAAATAAATACCTCCAAAAGAAGCCCTTGATGCATCTCCCATGCAAGGGGCCTCTAAATTATAAATTTAATTTAACTAATTACTACTTGAATAAAAGTGGAATTTTGTAAATTAGCCGTGTTTCTCACGAAAGATTTGAAATGCCCAATAATTATTTATACAACAAAAACTTTTTTTCAATTGTAAGTTGCTTCAAATACTATGAATAATAGGTGTAAGTTTATCTATCAGTTCTGCAGAAAAACTCCTTAATATAATAATTCCTCCTTAAATATACAAGGTAAACAAAAAAAAGTTCTTGCTGTTTGAGTGTTTCCATTGAAAGGAGCGAGAATAAGCATGCAAATTTGTGTATGACGTGATTGAGAAACCGTCAGTCTAGAGTAGGAATATCAGTTGTTGTAAACGCAGGTCCACAACTCACATTCATCAAACGGAACTCGTTCAGTAGCGAAGCGAAATGGACGTATCGAAGGAGCTCGTTCGGGGTTGTTAACTTGACGACTTCAAAGTGGGCCTCTTCATCACGTCGCCGAATATGTCAAGCATTTGAGAATAGTGTTGTCAATGAACGTATGGCAAGGCATTGGTTTCAAAAACTCAGGTCGGGAGATTTGTCCCTCTGTGATAAAGCTCGAACAAGATGACCACAGGCTTACCAACGGGCCCAAGTCACTGGAGACCTGTACTCACAGTAATTGGAACGTGTACAACATGCATTGCATCAGAAGGAACCAGCATTGATTAATCGAAAGAGTTACTGTATTGCATGATAACGCGATAAATCATGTCGCGCGGGTGGCCAGGAATACGATACAGCGCGTTGGTTGGGAGACTTTATACCTTTCTCCCTACTCACCGGACCTTGCATCACCAGATTACCACCTCTTCCATTCCATGGAAAATCATCTTCGTGGTAAATCCTTCACCAATGAAGCAGACGTGCTCCAAGCTCTCACGGATATCTTTGCGTCCCACACCCCCGAGCTTTACCTCAAGGGGATTGAGACACGTTGGAGAAGGTGCTGGATGGCGATGGCGATTACTTCGAGGACTAACAACAGGCTACGTTGTTTGCATGTCATGATCTTTTGGGTCATCAAAAACGGCAAGAACTTTTTTGTTTACCTTGTAGAATTTAATCTATAGAAGTAAT
This sequence comes from Argiope argentata, assembly GCA_026289955.1. NCBI lineage: Eukaryota > Metazoa > Arthropoda > Arachnida > Araneae > Araneidae > Argiope > Argiope argentata. The sequence continues at coordinate 5,591,084 of JAOUZG010053459.1, read as the reverse complement.
AATATGGTAGTCCCTATTTCACTGTTTCTTAATCAAAAAAATTGGATAGTGATGCTAAAGTGATTAATTACTACTTAAAGGATCCTAAAACGCATTGAATGGCATGTTCAGAACAATGTTATTCCTTGAATGGCATGCTCTACGAATAAGCTGATTATCGAAATGAGAGAACTGGTAAATGAATTAATGGCGCAACCAGAGAGACAGCTGAGAAATGTGGTTTTCCGAGAAGTAAATGCTTGAAACGAAAGATGAATTCATTATCTATTATTCAGAATTCCAGAATATAATTCATATCCTTCATTATACTTCTTTAGTCATGATAGAAATAAAAATCAGAAATACCTGAAGAAAAAAATATAATGTGCTTCATTCAGAAAATTATCTCCAACTTCGGCAAATCACCCTAAAACGGAATGAAACACTTACAGAAATAAGGAATAACATAACTTTAAATAAGATCAATAAATATTGCCGGTTTAAGCTACTGAGGAATCGACAAGAGAGTCTGGACATGAGCTCCAGAAATGAATTAGTGCAGATATTAAATTGTAATTTATTTCGACAAGAAAATTATAGTTGACAACATTTAGGGATAAAGATTTAGTTCATAACCAAAAAGTACTTGGCGGATATTTATATACATCTAAATGTTATATACATTTATAAAATCAAAAGAAAATTGAAAGAAAATCAGTTTCGGTCATATCCATAGGCTTAAAAAGCCATGTTTTGTCATGATGATGTTGACCCTGACCATGTTTTGCCTTGAATGCCATTAACGATTACTTAATCCTAAAAGGCATTGACTGGCATGTTCAGAAAAGTTAACTGATACGGATACTCATTTATACAATGACTTGATATGGAAAATCAAATGACACTTAAATGCTATATTAACTATGCCAAAAATTAAACGAGATTCTAGATTAGCTCTCCAAATATCCCCCTCCCTTATCAGGAAATTTAAAAAAGAAATTTGATAGTTCTTCCTAGTGACAATATAAAATATAGGTTACTCAAGGTGACAATATTGTTTGTAACTTTACAATTCACACTCTTTTTCTGAGGATTTCAAGAAAATATTTTGTTTTTTATATTAGCAAATAATGGTATTCTTTAAAGTAAATATTTGATAAACCAATGTATGAAATAATGAATTATTAGATATTACAATGTGCATTTCTATATGAAATAAGTGAAGTGAACTCCCAAGGTGCAACACTGCACCTTGGGATCAAGGTTATATTGAAAGGTAACTCTGCACATTGTAACCCTAAGTGTCTACACCAATGAAGGATAACGAATTTGTTAATTTTAAAAGAGCATAGTGGCTGTAGTAAATCGAGCGTTCAGGATTTGCAACCTTCTATTAGCATGAAGAACTAAAATCGCAGCATATTAAAATTAATTTTTATAGAACAAAATTACCTCCTCGCCACACAAATTTAATAAGCACATGGAAATAGGCATCCTTTAAACAAAAAATTACCACATTCATAGGAAAAACTGAAGTAAGAATTCATTTCAGAAAGGAGAGAAAAAAATTAAGTATTGAAGTGTTAAACGTTTGTATGTCCTTGTGTTGTTTTTCCACTTCCAACCCATAACCTCAAAGTAAACTGAATTCGAGCCACGTGTGCAAAGTTTAGTTCCTTGTTGTTGGTCATGCCTATTATGCAAATTTGTCGAACTCGACTCGTATATATCCGGTTGAGTCTAAGATCTTCTTGGGCAGTGCCTCTTCTTCCATCGAGTCAATTTCATTCGAGAGATCGATGGACGAGTCTTTGAGCGATGGGGTGATATCAGACAATGAGGTTGATTTGCTTATTAGTGTAGATTAGATGCATCGCCGAGTTATCTGAAGGATTGGGTTCGAATCTGGCGATAGTTTGTTCACCCAAGACATGGGGATGTCGATGTCCTTGAACTATATTTTTATTCAACGTATTATTTCTTGCCCAAAGCATGAGCTTGTGGGTTTTAACATAAACATAACATAAAATAATCTTAATGGACACTGTTTTCTTCATTTTTGCTTCATCGACAATGATCCCATTGTCAAGCTTTGCTACATTTCGGGTTAGTCTAACTCTGCCAAAATAACAGAGTGGTTATGGGACCAGTATTTTAACATGAAGAAGAAATTGGGAATGTCTGAAATGAGAACTTGGTTACTTAGACATCATTTCTGCTAGTCTAATATTCACTCAACTCATGTATTGGGTTTGAAGTTAGATATAAGAAATGAATATAGGAGATCCTGATGGACGTATAATTCGATCTCCTCCCAGGAGTAAAAATGCAAATATAATCCAAACTCTAAAGTAGGGAACGATAGATACTCATTTCAAATCAGTGATCTTTCCCAGATTATTCCAATAAATCAAAATTCTTTGAATACAGTGTCAAACAACATATAAAAAAAACTCGTCAACAGTAATCAAACCAATATTCTGAACTCCATTCGCCCATCATTCTGGAAACATTTGTTGAGAAATGAGCCAATAGGGCGCACTACATGGCACACGCTAGAAGGTTCTGCTGTTTGTGATATAAGTTCAAACTGCAGTGATTGTGAGGGAGAGGTACTGTTAGCAGCAATGGCTTGTCTGATCTGTCCCTCCACGTCTGTAGGCAGCTTGAGAGTTTGGGTGGTGCTGGGGGGGAGAGTTTGAGGGGTTTGATGAGCTAATTTTAATGCTGTGTAAGTCAGTTTAGCTTGATGTTGATTGTTTTGTTTTAACGTTGTATTGATCAAATGAGTTTTTGTTATTTCTGTCTCGTTTATTTGGAGTATAAGGAATTAGTTTTACCAACATTCGAGGGATCTCCCTCCACCGTCTCCAAAGAAAAAGGCATATGAATTAGAAATTCTCTGATCAAAGGAATGGTTCAATTTATCAACCAATAAATATATGTTGGAAAGGTTTGGTTTGGTTTAATGGCGCAAAAGCCATATTTGGCCGCGCTGCGCCAACCACTATGTTGGAAAGGAAATAATTACGCAAGTAACGAAATAAAATTTTGTACGTAACAACCTTAAATAATTGACATACGAATTTATTTAACTTTCTAATTAAATAACTCATCCTATTCTGGTAATTTATTGTTAATTTGATTTTTTTAAATATATAGTGCATTTGGGATACCAAAACGTTTCATATTGATTTTTTTCGTATTTGCATACTTAATTCTGAGGCTTAATTGCTGACTTGAAAATAAAAATTCAGTAACTCGATGCGCGTGTCAGATACGTCATTGTATGCAAAGTGGTTAAGAGCTCCTAATTAAAGCAATCCTGTAAGAACCCATCGTCCTCAAACAATAAAACAGATTAGGAAAGAATTTTAAAGGTAAGAATATGTCAATTCAAGAATTACAAATCAAGATATACTAGCCTAGTTTAGGGTAGGACTCAAAAATAAAATAACTCTGAACATTTATCATAATATGTTAACTAATGTTATATGCAAGTCTATGGAAGCTCATGTCCCTCCAATAATATTTAAATATTTAAAAAACAAATGAACTACATTTTATATGGTCATCATAAATTATTTATAAATTTCCCCATTTACAAAATACAATAAAGAAAACGTCACCAAAATCAGCATCAAACTGATAAAAAAATTGAAAGCAAATAAAATAAAAATTTTAAAAGCTCGTGAAAATATTTCATAGCCTCAGTCATGCAACAAAATGGAGAGAATACTGCATTTAACACCAATGAAAAACAGAGTTTCCTACATATACTCCAACATCATTAATGCCCATTCTAGCAACTAACTAACTGCCAAGCTACACCTCAAGCAATATAATTTAAATGGGCCCGACGGTCACCTGCGTCCTACCACCATCCAGGAAGTCAAAATATTATATATGTGCCCCAAGAAGCACCGAAAGAAATGCCTATAGTTGCTTCTTGAATGTGGAGAGAACTGACCAAACGTGCCGGCTTTCAGGCACAGAGGTAGCGCGTCTTTTTCGTGTTCTGGAGGTCCCAGGTTCGATTCCCGGTTCGGGCATGGTTGTTCTGCTATCTGTGAGATGAGTGACTGTGCCCCCGTGTAAAAAGTGATTGTGCATGCGAATGTGGTGAGTGTGTATCTGAAGCCGTGCTCTTGGCCCTAGTTGGCACTACTTCAAAAATAAGAGACGTTCCTTTCGGCTTAAATCTGCTGCTGTATCAGCAGGGGGCTTGTCAATGGCAAGTGCCATAAGTTACAACAACAGACTAAACGTGAAGACGTAAACAGCTTCAAACGCGGGAAAATTAAATTTAGTTTGACGAGGTGCGATTTCACTAATAGGTTAACTCACTTCACCCAATTTTTTGGAGTTGTACTCTCAATTGATGTGTCTTGTTTCCATATTTGAATGATTTTGGTTGCTTCATTCAAAAGGTTTATGGTCTTTTAGTTGTTGATTTGAAAAATTTGCCTCACTTCTATTTAGATGCTAAAATGTTTTTCCAAAATTTGCCAGTGATTGCGTGATTTTAACTTTGCGATACTAATTTTAACTCGAAACCCTTGGTGGAAGTTGATGATTTTAGTTTTATGGTCTTTTGTTGTTTGCTTTTAAAGAATTTCCTGTAATTCTATTTAGATTTTTAAAAAAATTGTCTGTGAATATGTCTTTGTGCATTATTTTTAATTCTGTGATACTAATTTATCTCCAAAACATCAATTTTCTGAGATTTTTGGGTTACGAGGTGTCAATTTTTGGACAAAAGTGACTCCCCTCACAGAAAAAAAATATCCCTGGTTTGAATCCCTCCTGAGGGTGACCCTTGAAAAAGTCTTCAGGGCTTTAAAAGAAAGGTTGGATTCATCATACATTTCCTTTTTCTTTGTGGTTTTTTGCATTAAACTTGTTGTTTATTGCTAATTTGGTTCTGAGGTCTGATAAGTTCTTGTAAATATTTAGAGAGCTAATTTCAGCCATCAAGGTAATTAAACGACCTCTTTTAAACGAAATCCCATGGTCTTGAAACGTTTGTCAAAAAATTGAATACAGCCAAACACTTGGAAGAAAAGCTTTTCATCAATAATTTACAACTAACTGCAGATGGTAAAGGCAATTTTGTCACGCACTTCCCATTTCATGCAATAGGCTGCTATTTCGGCATAACTTCTCTTCCCTTAGTGTTCGTATTGACTTTACCATCGTCAATCCCTTTCAATATCACTCGAAATACTTTTTGCTCAACATCCAAATCTTTGACTATAGCTATTAGTGACATGTCAGGTGACACACTTTTAGTCTGTTCATTTTTTACATTTACAGGAACATACACAAGAGTAGCATTCCAAAAAGAACTTCATGGTTGAGAGCAAAAAATTCATTAAGCGTTCGCGCCAGACTTCATATCATTAATTAATTAATTACCGTTGCCATTTGGATACAGTTTCCATATAAAATTCGCCATAAGAATTTTGTCATTAAAAAAGTTTCTAATGAGTGTCCTTTCAACTTCTTATAGTCAAAGTAAGAAAATTTTATAAATGCTGACGAAAAACAAATAAAAGACACACTAAACTCATCCACTGTAACAATCGAACCTTTCAAAATGCAATATATTGGGTAACAGAAGCAATATACTTATAATTGATTCAATATAAATAATTTTATACAAGTAGGAAAAGAAATTTGCTCTCCTGCCAATATAAATGTCCCAGGATAACGAATTTTTATTCAAACAACTTCCAGAAACATTATAGTACTGTTACAAACCTGTAATGTTGATTCCCAGCAAGAACAATGCTAGTAAGACTGATTGTTTTAAGATCAGCACTGTTGCGTGCTGAGCGAGTGCCGCGTTTGTGATGTCAGGGCTTATCGACAAAATGGATAATACTAGAAAGCTCAAGACTTTTCCCGATCTATCCAATAGAACCAGAGATGTGCTCTGATAGACCTAAAAGATTCTCGGCCCCACAAACCAAAAGCTATAAAAGGCGGACAGACTCAAACTGAAAGGGATTTGAGTTGAATGTTATGTAAAAGAGTTGGAGTAGAAGACAAGTAATGAGTCTTCTAGAGGATAGCAAAGCACCGGCTATGTGCTAGCGTTGTGTTTGTAGTTCGACTGAATGCAGAATCGTCTTGTCTACTGTGGAAGCAGTGACGTATAGTGTTGTTTTAAGATCAACACTGTTGCGTGCTAAGCGAGTGCAGCTATAGTGATGTCAGGGCTTATCGACAAAATGGATAGTACTAGAAAGCTCAAGACTTTTCTTGATTCATCCAATGGAAACCTAGATATGTTCTGATTGGCCTAGAAGATTCTCGGTCTCACCCCCCCAGAAGCTATAAAAGGCTGACAAGCTCAACATGAAAGGGATTTGAGTGGAATGTTATATTGTGAATTGATTTGATTCGGAAATAGAGCTGGAGTAGAAGACAAGTAACGAGTCTTCGAGACGATAGCGAAGCAACGGTTTGGTGCCAGCGTGGTGTTTGTAGTTCAAGTGAGTGCTGAAACGTTGTATGCCGAATCCTGTTGTCTACTGGGGAAGTAGTGACGAATATTGTGTGGTAGTGAATCGGCAGCTAAAGCGGAGAGACAATGTTAAATTCAGCCTTTTGGAGAGACAATAGAGCAAATTCTGTCTCCTGCTGGATTCTGTTTGTGCTTTGAGAGCTGTGGGTGATTACAACTTATGGGCTGCTGTCTGCTGTAGTGTATGTTGTGTGCTGATCCACGTTCGTCTGGGCTGTACATATTTGTTGTATGTGTATTATCCTTTGTTTTTGTGTTAGTGTCTTCGTGCGTAAATAAACGTCATTGTTTTCTATTGAGGGCTGCTTATTGTCCGTCTTCACAACATACGCCGACCACCATAAAATGCGAACCTCCGTTGAGAATTATTTCCGTAATCATACATGCGCCTTCCATTTCTGTTTTGTCTGCTCCTAAAAATAAGAAGCAAACCCAAGTAAATGTAAAATACGAAATTTTGACCAAGATAATTGTAAATGCCATCCACTATGACCTTAAAATTGAATCTATTGAGTATGTTCTCATCTTTTAACGAAATATTGATACTATGAGCAATAGAAGTTCTCTATAAAAAATGGAATTACTGGCATTCGAAAATTCGATTTCTTATTTACATATTTGGAAAATCAAACTTCAGAATTATAGTTTAAACCGAAAATAAAAGCTAAAATAGCTTAGATTTTTTTAAAATTTGTTTTATAAGATTATATAACTATTAATTTTAATATCGAATATTTTTTTTTCTAAAAATAAGTAGCAAGCAATTAGCTTCATTCTTAGACTGAGTAACTATTCAATAGTAAAAAAGAAGGACGATCATATAGATATTTTTAGTAAGACTATTAAATTCATCTTATAATGTATTCAAAATAACTTTAAAACTAATTTCTTTTTACAGTCATGAAATACGAAATCATACGAGGTTTCTGTCAATGGTAAATATTCTTGGAAAATATTCATGTCTTAACGTTTTGCCATCTTTACCGGTAATAATGCTAGCCGGTAATACTCACCGGATATACTTTCTAGAATAATAGCCAGTAATTCACCGGTAATGGTTTCTAGAAACAATGAGCTTGGGATGTATAGCAACAAAGGTTATTATCCCCAATTGAAAGGAATTCTCAAAAAATTAGTCTTATGGAGAAAAAACTTAAAGATTAGAACATTTCAATGCATTTGCGGTATAATATCACTAATGTGGTTATTTCCATATTAATTAAGATATTTCTATATCAGATAGTAATATCTGTAAGCGAATTTGAATTCTATAAGCTAGATTTTAAAAATCTGGTTGCATTTGTATGCAGATGATGGAATACATAGAATTTGGACACTGTTTTTTGTAACCAAGTTATAGTTGTTAAGACACCTGTACTTAAAGCGGATTAAATTAGAGAAATATGGCCGCGATTTCCATTCTTATGATTTTTTTTATATATCAGGAATGAAGTCTTACTTTGTATGTAAGTGAAATGACGCTTAAAAATCATTAAAGAAGATATTTGCTGCATTGAAAATAATTTCTTTTCTTCGTTGAAGTTTATTTCCGATATTTTATGAAACCAAATAAACCAACAATAAGTATACATTTTTATGCAAGATTCGTGTACTTCATAAACGATTCACTATGCGGTAACATTTAAAATACGGAATTCGACTTCTGTATTATAATCAGATTACACGGCTACTAGTCTTAACATTGCAGGCTCGTATCGCGACCTTCAAATGGTACATTGGGGACCTTGGCTACGCAATCTCTTGCAACAGTTGTGGCGCCATCTACCCGCAGCAAAAACAAACACAGTCTTAAAACTCACTTGACGCAAGCAAGCAAACAAATCCGCCAACCCTACTTCACGCAAGCAAAACAAAGTCGTCAGACACACTTGACGCAAGCAAGCAACAACTCGCCATAACGCCTCGGGCTATAAAAAATCGTTCGTCCCTCCGCCGACTCACTGGTGGGGGAGTTCTGTGGTGTTAGCTTCATAAGTCAGATAACATCTACAATACGGAATTCGACTTTTGTATTATGGTCATGTTACTCGTCTACTGGCCCTAGCGTCGTATAGCGTCCTTCAATCCGTACAAACGTATTTAGTTCAAGGTTTATCCATTTTCAATAATAATGTTGATACGAGAATGACGGAACAATAAATATTTATCTTGTACAATTAGATAATTTGAAGCTAAATTGTATACCATAAAGAGAGTTGAGATTTTTTTTATGGCATAAAAGCCATCTTTGGCTAAACTGCGTCACATTCACGAGTTTAAAATATTCGTATCAATCTATAGCAGTGGTTCCCAAAGTTGACTGGACTCCGACTCAGCTAACAAAAATTTAAACATTTGCGACTCACCTATTGGCTGCTTTAGAGAAAAGGGGGCATGAGTACTGGTAATGCTCAGTCGTGAGTTGCGGAACTACTCAAATTGTACTGTAGTTCCAAAAACAGCCGCTATGGAAAAAGTGTTACCAATATCAATGAGGACTGCTGCTCAAATAAGAAAAAAAATGAAATACAGTTATATATATTTTTATTTAATTCATAAATAATCTAAACACAGTTTATTTCACCAGGAAGGATGTATTTGTTTTCTATTTTTTTGTCATTATAGTTTTAGCATTATTTTCAATTTTAGTTACTAATCGCAGTGAGTTTGATACGTCCAATTTATTTTTCGGTATTTAGTTTTAATGACAATAGCCCCAAATACAGCCTCAAAAATATATGAGGTGGTGAAGGGGAGGAGGACTTGCATAGTTTTATCAAACAGGCAAGGATAGTTCCTAAGTTCCAAGAACCAGAATTTCGTTAATTGCTTGCGATTGAAAGTATTTTTCAGCGACGTATCTTCTAAAAAATAAATAAGCTCTTCACTTGCTTATTGATTTATCAGAATACTCATTAGCTGTTGACATATTAGCTGGTAGTTTGTCCTGAAATCGGTTACAAATCCAATTCGATGCTTCAAGCTTTTTTATCTCTTTTCCGAAATAGACGTCAAGGGTATTTCTTAAACAATGATAATTGAGGGGAAATTGCAAAGAGTACGTTCATCTTTGGTTGCATTTGGTTTTCTACAATAAAGGCTTCAAGTGGTTCAAAACTATCATATTTACCATTCTTAATACAACCCTCCAACAAAATAAACTTTTTCATGAACGCTCCACCCCTTCCCCCTCACAACGGCAGTACAGCCCGCGCTCGTCATCTCGCACACAGTCGTCAGCAAAGAGATATTATAAATAGAGGGGGCAAACTACGGTTGCCTGTAGGTGAAAGCCTTCCCTCGGTAGAAAAATAAAAATACTTGCGGATGCGTATTGCTGAAAAAGGTTCTAATCCGTCCTATATTTCAGAGTGCACTCAATATTTGCTCGCGACCCATAGTTTGGGAACTCATGTCCCATAGTCTGGGAACTTATGTATAGTAAAATCAAAATATGGAATACAAAACCCAAATTTCTAAACGTTAGATCTGAGATTCATGAAAAAACGTAATAATTATGTAAGGTATGATACTAAGCTAAAAAGATCTGTTAAAATTTATTTACGATTATAAAAACCAATATTAAAAAAAATTAAAGAGGCCAATGTGCGGAGTTTGGGAAAGTAACTCGCCCAATTCAGGGCCCGATTTCTGCAAACAGGCAAGACGCTGGATAGAAATCCGCGCACATTCTGCACGAATGTGTAAAACTGATATAGGGCTATTACACACTGAGCAAAATGGTTCTGACTCCCCCGTCAACAAATGTCGGTCATGGTTTACATCATGGCAACGAAATGACAGAAAAACTGGCCAAAGAGGGTTGCTTTCGAAATACCCCCACTTCTACCAAGCTGACCTATCAAGAGCTTTTCTCCGTCAAAAAATCTGCTATCACAAAAGACTGGCTGGTTCCTCCATGAAACAACTGGTACAAGGGGCCTAACCCATGTTTCTTTCTTTCCATCCCAGGAGATAGGTCATCCCTTACTTGCATTTCGCGACTTGCCAGCGGACACTTAAAATGTCTTCGATTCCCTGGGCGAAAGAAATCCTTTCCCCTTTGTCCTAAATGTCAACACTTCCAGGCCACTCCCTCTCACATCCTTGAGTGCCTTGACCTCAGTGCAGGGGATATTTATTCATCTCCTTGGACAGTCAACGGTTTATTTGATCTGATCTGACTCCGTCACACCATGACGGAGATAATAATAAGAAGACAAATGTCGGTGGGTGAATTGAATATCCCCAAATCCTCAACCTAGTTAAAATTGTGTCCAGCATTATCTGTAAAGCGGGCCAGAAATCTACTGTGGGCTTCGTTTTATGGAGCTTATTACGAATCTGAGTTCCAATCAGTTTGCCGTTTAGAATGTAAAATGTAACAAATTTCTTATAATCAGAAAGAGGTATATGTTCATAAGAAAGTAGTGGTCAGTTTAGATGCAACAACAGCCTGTTTTTCCCTGGAATTCCCACATGTGCAAGGACCCAGCATAAAATAATTTAAAAGCCTTTCCAAATAAGTTTGTCATACAAAGTTTAAAATGTTGAAAATCAAAAGATGGCTGCTAGTAAGCAAATATGATATCGATTCCAATGAGGTCAAAGAGTCAGTGTAATATAGCTATTCGCAGAACAATTGAAATAAACTGATAAAGATTTTAAAGTAGCAGTTACTTCTGCTGCAAAAATAGAACAAAATGAATTAATTCTATGAGCCATAGAAGAACTTGAAATAACACAAGCGGTAGAAGTACGATGAGAACTTCTAGAACCCTCTGTAAATATAGGTTTAAATTGACGATATTTTTGACGATGGTCAGCAAATATTTGTTGATAAATGATATTTGAAGTGTTTTGTTTATCAAAATTTTAGAAAAAGATTCATGGATTGGGTACATGAGGTATACATGATGGAAAGAAAAATGATTGTTCAGAAACTATTTGTTCCTTCTTTAGTTGAAGTTCTGAAACTAAACGAGTCATTCTCTCAAAGAATGATGGTGTTAATGATGGTTAAACAGCCTGAAGGGGATGCAAGAACTGGGTCTGATTAAAATTATAATAGGGTTTACCAGTGTTAGATAAAATTTAAAAATAATAATGGAGCTACAATATCTGCCTTCTGATGTATAGAGATGGTTCATTACTTTCTATATACAAACTTAAAACAGTTGATATTCTAAATTCTTCAAAAAAAATCGAAGAGCAGCATGAGGGACAGATTCCAACTTTTGGAGAATACAGCGTCTTGAAACTATACACATTGCAACCATAGTGAAGTTTTGATAAAATTACTGTTATGTAGAAGCGAAATAAAGGTAAACAGTTCGCGTTCCATGAAATGTTAGAAAGAACCTTTATTATTCAAAAAGGTCAAATATTTTAGACCTTTCATATTTTTTTTCTTTTGTAAGTTATACAAAGATTTATCTCGTTAAGTACTTTAATGGGTTGACTTTTAATATGCACTCATATTGCGAAATTAAGAATAATTCAGAGTTATGTGGAAATCTAGCTCTAAACTGCAAACACCACCCGTAAAATGACAACAAACGTCTTCAAAAATCATATGCGAATTTCAGGAAACCACCAAATGACACCAATAGTACGTCACAATGATTAGAAGGGAAGATTGATGTTTAAAGAATACAGGCAAATAAATAAAATTGTTCGCAAGCACTATATAAGTCCTAGAGTGCAATAACCGCATAGTTATGACAAAGGACGTATTTGGATTAATTTTACGCGGTAAAATTATCAGCCGTCTGGAATGTAGGCGTGTCCAGATGGAAATATGATGGAAATATAAATGTTCATGCATCCATAAACACATGCCTCCATAATGTAGGCGTGTCCAGATGGAGAAACTTGGACTTGCCCAGAGTGACATCTCTGGGCTTTGTAAATAACTCCAAGATGATGATAATATGAGTAGACGTTACAGAACAGAAGTCCTAAGAGTTACAATAAAGAATGTGGACGGGTATTTGGCTGTTAATGCAAAAAGAAACAGACGGAGCACAGCATCAGACCTGCCTCTTCAGTTCTTTTCAGCCCCTGGTACACCAGTTTCAATGCAGACGATGTATATACACTTAGGCAGGTTGGTCTATATACTCTTCGGCCTGTCAGACGTGCTCCCTGTCACCTTCTGTTAGCCTGGAAAAGAGAGCATGCATTGTGGACACCGAAGCAGTATGTTTATGTGATGTTTTCCAAGAGTCTGCAGTCCAAGTTTAGCCTGCAGTCCGATTCTCGTCAGAATTTCACATGAAGAGTGCCTAGTATACGTTACCAAGAAGAGATCATTGACGGCATCGTTACTGTGGTTCAAGATTGCTCATTTGGATAGAAGTTATTCTATGTTCCATAACTGATCTGCATGTTCATATTGGAACCACGATAGGACAAAGTTACCGGCCCCGTCATTCTGGAACAGCATAAACGCTTGTTTCTGGGATGCCATGGGCATAGAATTCGTGTTTATGAATGACAAAGCTTGTCTTTATCGTAAACGAAAGCCATCGATCGGAGGATATCATCAATATAGACTGACCCTCAGACCGACTTTTATGCTCTTCCGTTATTTTCTCTATTAGGCAAATTAATTAAAAGTAAATCAATTCTTATTGAGGAAAATAAGCTAAAACTATGTCCATGTCTATGACTATTCGCCTTTAGTCGCGTTTCTCGGCGAGCTTGCCTCCTTCTCCATGGCCTACCACTTTAAATTGGTCTTGATTTAGTTCTTAATTAGAGGTATCTGTTTTAGAACTTTACTAGTGCTCATATTTCTGTGCCCAAACCGTATTTTAGCGTTCTTCATTTTTGTTACCCTCTCTCCATCTTTAAGATGGGTCAAGTCATGTTCAAATCCTTTAAATAAATACAAAATATTTTTTATCTTGTTCCCTTTTTATTGATGTAATTAATCACAACCCGTCAGAGGCAAGGTTTGAATTATTTTGAGATCAATAAATCTGCCCGTTGATCTGTCCTAGCCTGCCCTGGGTGGCTTCCAGTTGCTTGGAGGGGTTCTCTTCTCCAGCTCCCCAGTAGTTACCTTACACCCTTTTAAGGTAGCTAGGAGGACTGTGGGCTGGCACTTTCCTTATGGACTGGCCAACATTCTCACAGGACTTGAATCCAGTAGAGCATGTGTAAGACATGCTTGGTCGACGAGTTGCTGCCCGTCAACCACCTCCTTCTTGTCTACCGGAATATCGGGAAGCATTCATATTCCCGAAGATCAGATCGATAATTTGATATTCAGCATACCTATTCTTTGTACCGATTGCATGGGATAGTCTGGGAGAAATACTAATCATCATACAAACATTGTAATATTGGTTTTTTAAAATAAATTCCTTAATTTACTCCAGGGAGCAAAAAACCGCAATTTTTAATAATGCTATCAAACATACGGCATATTTTTAATATCTCTACCTTTCGTTTAATAAATAGACTTAAAAAATAAATCACATTTGTTTTGTTTCTGACTTTTTTTCTGAACTTACCTGCACTAACCTTAATTTATGGACATGAGTGTAAATATCTGGTTAAGGAAGGGGGTAATTCCGGTAAAAAAATTGGGTTAAATTGGGTAATTCCATCAATGGATCATTCTTATATCGTACCATTGGCATAGAAAGCATGCTAATATAAACATAATCTTAATAGAATCCTAATTCAGATGTTTAAAGCATTTCAACTAGTTTCTTTTCGAATACATAATTCACTTTAAGAATATAAATTATTTATTTGAGCGTTATGATTCCCCACAAAACGTTCATCGTATCATACCACTCGATGTTAATTGAAAATTTTGGCTGGATAAAACTGTTATACAATTTTCTAGGCGTAATTATTTAAAATTGGGCCTTTGTTTTGAAAGTATATTTGAAAAATAGTATAAAATTATTTCAACTAAAAAAAATACCGATTAAGAAAGATACTTTTTCCGTTAGCCAGACAACAAAAAATCGCCAAATGTAAATTTCTGCCAAATTTCTTACGATTTTAAAGCGAAAAAACGCCGAATAATGTAGTCTTTGGTGCTTTTTCGCTGGCTAACAGAAAAGTATCTTTATATTATAATTAAATACCATACACAACTATGTATTTTAAAAGTTCTAGTTACGATTTCTTACCGAACTTTT
>JAOUZG010053459.1:5553393-5576398 GCA_026289955.1 Argiope argentata | reverse complement strand
AACTATGTATTTTAAAAGTTCTAGTTACGATTTCTTACCGAACTTTTTCGTTAGCCGGGCGCCAACAAAAAATAGCCAAAGAAATTTAGCAGAATTCTACATTTGGTGATTTTTCACTTTAAAATCGCTGTAAGAAATTTAGCAGAATTCTATATTTGGCAATTTTTTGCTGGCACCCGGATAATGGAAAAGTTTTGGTATAAAATGCAAACCATGACTTTAAACATGACAATTCTATTCTATTCAATTTGCAGGTGAATTTGTAATTTGTTCACTTGCTGTAAAGCAAAAATATACTCTTTCTATTGCACACAATAATGAACATAGAAGAAGATAGAATGAAACTAAATTGTCAGATGTATCAAATACTTTTTGGTCCGAGAATGAAACTAAATTGTCAGATGTATCAAATACTTTTTGGTCCGAATGATTAAAAGACGGAACATCAAACTTAAGAGAATCTAACATCAATCAATATTTTTCAACAAATCATCTAAATAAGTTATTTTACAGAACTATAGCAACATAAAGTGTCGAGATCTTCGTAAACAAATCTCGTTAAAAAATTTTTAATACACAAGTTTCAATCAATTGATTTCATAAATGTTGTATCATTTAATTATTTTTAAAAATAGTAACTTACCATAGGTGAAACTGTCCAGTTTTTCTGTTCATTTAAATAATAGTAGCAACTTCATATCTTCTTTCAGAAAATTCGCAATTTTAATGCAAGGGCAACTTATTTGAAAGCGCCTTTATAATTTTTTTAAAAGTTTCAATAGCCAGGTTTAACAAATTGTTAGGATATTCAAGCTCCAGAAAAAGCAAATGGTAATGGCAGACAATTTGTAAACTGCCGAGAAAATAAATAACTATTAGCACATCCAACTAATCCAAGGTCGTATACAAATCTAAGTCTCACTGGTATTCTGAATATATTCTGAAGCTGAGATATCATATTAAAATAACAACGAATGTCTAAAACTAAAAACAAATGAATAACATATACAGTGAATTTTCATTTCATTTCAATCTTTTAATGAAAATGGAAATGAGGCACATAATTTGAATAAAAATTGCTTCTACTTCATGCATCGCTGGTAAAAAATCAATCGACAGTTCTTGAAGATTGGTTGATTGATTTGTGTATTCATGCTTATTTTTTTTATTTTCAAATTACCGTCCATCCTAATGATTGTCATTCGAACGCCAGTTTTTAATTGAATTTTGACATCTGTACGAAAATTTCGAATTACTATTATTTAATTATCGATCCTTTTTCTTTCTGTTAAATCAATTTATCAAATGATTAATAAAAAGGTATTATTCATTTTCGTTTTAACAGTGAAAGAAAAACTCTGTACTGAAAATTAGTACATCAGAAATTAAAATATTTTCAAACAAACAAACAAAAATTCCCGTTACATTCGCGACATCTTTTTGTATTGTAATCGAATAATTTTGCTATTTTTTTATGTAAAATCATTTTTTATGTTTGTTTTAAGTTAAATATTTTTTAAAAAATTATTTTTTATACATAATTTGACAGTCAATAACTGAGAAAAGAAAGGGTCCGAATAATATTGGTTTCGAATCATTAAATTTCAAATTTAGGAACACTACCAACATATAATTTTAAATAACCTTTAAATAAAAGAACTTTTTTGTTATTTGAATGCAGAAATTAGCAATATCCGTGCTTATCTAACAAATTCTACTCATATTTTGTTCGATGGTGGTTTACTTGAAGAATATCGGCATTGTGATTGGAGAATTGTGGGTTCGAAATTCCTAAGATTGAACAATATCCTCTACATATGGATCAAATTCAGGTTGGATATTTAGTAAGTGAAGTAGGTTTGAGGTGTCTTGAAATTTAATTGTAGGATATCGCTATCAGGATTGGAATTTAAATTCGATTCTCTCAAGAATATGTTGCCTACCAAAGCCTGGTTCAAATTTTGTTAATTAACCATTAGATATCGCTGATGTAGTAAAAAGTTTAAAATGAGTTTTTACCTCATATTTTATTTTCCTCTTTTAACCCTTTGCGGTCGTATGTCTGCTCTCAGCCACCATTCAAGAAAGTGCATCATTGTAACATTTTATTTATACCTTTTTTTAAATTTTAATTTTTAAAAACATATACAGAATGTTAAAATGCAGATTTATTTTTCAGGGAAATTCAACTTAAAACAGTTGCATGTATTTATTTTTTGGTGTAATAAACAGGTCCATGTATTAGGTGAATAATTATGCATCGAATTACTTTTACAACCACAAAGGCTTAGTAACTTTACAAAATATCATACCTTCATGCAGTTTTAAAAAAGATTTTAAACTAACTAAACTGAATTAAAGCTTTATTTATTCGGCCTTTGAAATGTGAGTCGTACTTAAAGAAATTCACATTTGGTTTGAATAAAGGTGGGTTCACACGAGGGCAATTATTTCACACAATCGTTGTCCCAGCGTTGTTCTCTTTATATTGTCCTCGTGTGAATAGTTGAGACAACGTCGTTGGACAATGGCACACGGTTGTCCAATCGGGACAACCCTTTGCCATTGCTCCATTGTGGTCACGTGATTTTCTGGAAGTAAGCGTGCTCTTCTATTGCCCGCAAAAGTTGGTCACGTGTGAACGATTACGTATAAAGAAACACCTGGATTTATTACACATTTTTCTTATCGATAGAATATATTCAATTTTTTTTTAAGTACAACGATAATAAAAGAACTTATGAAGCTTTAAACCGCTTTTCGGAACATAAGGATGTACCTTACTTAAGTGAATTTACAAAATTTTAGGCTTTGCTTTCTTGGCTAAAGAATGAACATTGTGTAAAAAGCTATTTTCCATGTAGTAATTAAATATATTTTTTTCTAAAATTTTTACATTTAAAAAAAACCCAGAAAGTAATATTTAAACTAAATTGTGTATGACATCTTATGTTAAGAGTTAATTTCGCACGTTTTTCAACCGATACTGATATGAATCTTAATTTCTAAAAATGCTATTACAAAGGCATTTCAAATGTCTTATTGGATCGCTTTTATTCTTCACTCTTATTCATGGTATTCTTAAGAATCATTACTTGCCATGAACTCTTTTCTATTTTTTACAGTTAGTAATTCCTTCTCTATTCTTTGCTACAGTTACTTTTGACGAATACTCAAATATTACGAGGAATTGGATTTTTAATTTTTTTATCATGTCAGAACATGATGTTTTTTTTTTTGGGGGGGGGGAATGAGATTTGAGATTAAAAAAAACCCAGGCGAAAAATAAAAATTTTATTACCTAGATGAGCATCTCAAAAAATTAGCTTTTAATAACGCTTTGCCATTGCATTTAAAAAAAACTCTGATTTTAAAAAAATAAGCTAATGACTATTGCAAATAAAATCTCGAAAAATGTCATTTTGAGCACGTGATTATATGAAATGAAATAGATAGGAAATGTGATATTTTTTTAAACAATCAATGTAAGACAAAATTTTTGGGATCGTTTGCATTACTAAAGGGACTCATTCGATGAAACAACTAAAATAAAAATACAATTTAACTCGCACTAGTACGTGGTGCACTCGGTTTAATTTATTTAATCACTCGGTTTATGTGGAGTGATTAAAATTTGGATTTCTATTTAAATTCTTTAATGCGAGATTATTAGAGTTAACACTAGAGGGCCAAATTCTTGAAACTTATTTGTTCACATTAGAAACTTAGTTTGAAACTCATTTAATCACAACTCGGTTTGGAAAAAACAAAGGGATCCTACATCTAATGGGCATAAGTCGATTGGAGTCAAAAACAAAAGTAGCGTCTCTTGTTTTTGAAGTAGCGCCAATAGGGCCAAGCGTACGATTTAGCTACGTGCTCACCACATTTGCTTGCACAGCCCCTTTTTACAGGGGGGCACAGTCACACATCTCACAGATAGCACACAGAAGAACAACCATGCCCGAACCGGGACTCCCAGAACACGAGGAAGGCGAAAAAGAGATTTAAATTATACCTTTCGTGTAGATTTTAAAATTGCAAGTGTTTCGGGATGGATATTAATGATGAATTAAATGGTTTGCGAGAGTAAAATGAATTTGCCAACAAATTATAGCATATAATTATGAAATCAAGTTTCTTAATTAGTTTTAATCGCATATATAAATAATGTTACTAAAATTTCTAGGAAATGAAAGCATTTTTAAGCAGAATCATGAAATATAACACTTAAATAATTGTTTAGGAATTAACTAATAAGTGTAGTCTGTAGAACAAAAAACACTTTTTAGCAGTGCCTGAAAATAGTTATTAAATTTTTTGAAAAGTAGGCATGCTCTTAAACTCTAATTTTTCATTTTAAATTATACAGAATTGCATTTAAACAGACAAATTCGTAATTTGCATGTTTGTCATAAGGTCGTTTTATAGAATGCTTTTTGGGAAAGAGCGAAATATTCAACAAATATTTAATATATATCTAGTGGTGTCCTCTAGTAATTTTTTTTGCGAAATTATTGTCTGGCAATTTCAAAAACTGCAATTTATTTCGTATTTAAGAGTGCGAATCCTCAATGATCGAAATAAAAATTTACTTAGTTCCGTATCATAAATTCAATATGTACAGTTCCTCAATAAACATCCTTTCTGAATTAAATATTTAAAATAAAATTAAATATTTTCTTTTAAATTCATTTTATTTCCCTAAAATAAATAGTATATCCAGACGTTTATTTATTAAATTAAATTTTCCCATTATTAAATTTTTCTCTTAAATAGTTTCAGATTATTTGAAATTATTCATTTTATTCTCGGAAAGTTGTTTGTATGAAGGCTCATGGCAGAAAGTTTTTTTAGTGTTTGTTACTCTCGGAAGAAAAAATACAGCTTTTTTTATATTATTCATGAAGAAAAAAAATGCTTCTGGTAAGATATGTTTATTACATACAGCGAAACGCACAATTTTTTGAATAGCTAATTATATCTAAAGACCTAGCAATGGCTATTCAAGATAAATCGTTAATAATTACTTAAATATTTTCGGGGTCTTTTTCTTTATTATACGAGCTAATATATTAAGTTCTAAATTAATAATTTTATCATATTAGTAAATAAACGAATTATCCTTTAAGTGGTTAAAGAAATTTTCTCGGCAAAATATTCAATATATTTTCAACACATATTTTGAGTTTCTATGCAATAAAATTTTATTCTGAGAAATTCCTTAATTTAATTTTTTTAATACCTTTCCAGGCTTTTTTTTTTTAAATGAAAGTAAAGTTTATTTACTTTTCAATCGTATTTTGTCTTGAACCATCTGAAACTGTAATGGAAATACGACCGTGCCGCCATCTATTGACAAAATATGAACTCTTCTCTGTCTCGATAATATGTGCGATCAAGTGAGATTCGCTTGAATCATTTTTGCTTAGAGCTTTTGCTACTCATAAATATATCAAATGCAAAATTACAACTCGAATTTTTCAAAAAGAGATCTCAGTTATACTGGTGATTGCACTGAATATCTTGGATTAGCACCTCCATTATTAAATAGTATAAATCAATTTCTGTAGGTAATCATCACAAGGCCAATCGCAAAAAACCATGAAATATTGCACTTCAGTTGCATCGATTATATAGAAGTCAATGATGAAATATTGCACTTTAGTTGCATAGAATTATGGAAGTCAATGATGAAATATTGCACTTTAGTTGCATCGAATTATGGAAGTCATTGATGAAATATTGCACTTTAGTTGCATCGAATTATGGAAGTCAGTCAATGATAATCAAACTAGTATTATAATTGGCTGTAAATCTATATATACGAGGTTTGGATTGTCATTAAAAACTTCTGGAAAATTCATTACTCTGTCTTATTTAAATATTCCTCCATATGATCCTACATATTTTTTTTATTAATTTGCATATCTTCACCTTTAATTATCACAAAGGGCCTCTAGCATGACAATAATGCTTCGTCAGTTATGTAGTGTGCAAACTCCAAGTTTGATGAGAGATAGCACATTATAGGAGAATATAGCTTTAAATTCTAAAAATTATTATCCAGCTTAAATGCTGGGTTTTATTAAACGAGTTCAGTTTTGTACTCTTAATATGTACGTAAAAGTATGAATTATGCAACCGATAATGTGTAGCTGATAGTTCTCTATGTGCTTCAACGTTGGAGTATTATTAGTTATAATATCATCTACAATTCATTTATTACCATGTCAGAACATGATGTTTTTGGGATGAGATTTTTGGCATCAACAAAATTCCGTTAGTGAAGAATAAATATTTTATTCTTTTTCAAAGCTCTTTTTAGAAATGTTTTTCTTTTTACTATTATTTTTATATAAATTTTTATTTTTTATTTACTCTAAAGTTTTTATCATGTCAGAACATGTACTTTTGGGAATAAGGTAGACAAAATTCCGTAAAAAAAAAAAAAAACGTAGGCGAAAAATTGAAATTTTATTATCTGCATAAGCATCTAAAAAAATCAGCTTTTAATAAAGTGTTGCCATTGTATTTACAAAAGCTCTGATTAAAAAAAAATAAGTTGGTGACTGCAGCAAATAAAATAAGAAAAATGTCATTTTGAGCACGTGATTTTAAGAAATGAATATAAATAAGAATTGGGATATTTTTTTAACAATAAATGCGAGAAAACGTTTTTTGGATCGTCTGCAGTACTAAAGTGACTCATTCAATGAAACAATTAAAATGAATAAAAATGCAATTTAACTCGCACGAGCACGTGGTGACTGGCCGTTCAAGAAATGATGTTCTGACCTGATACACTGAAATATGCATAGCGGATTTCATTTTAATCTTTTATTTTTTTGTATAAAAATTATTTTTTAATTAAAACTTTTCTAATCTAAAAGTTGAATAAAAATGCGTCTTGTTTAAAAATATAATATAATCGAAAATATTTTTGTCTAAAAATTTTATTAAAATCTGTTTAGTTTCTTTGGCTTGTAAAACATTTTATAAATGCTGAAATGTTTCAATATTTAAAATTAATGGATTTAATTATCCTTATTCCAAGGTTAAATGAATTGGAAAAATTATCCAATAGAACTTAGAATGCGTTACTGTCTTCATATACGGAGTTGAATTTGTCGAATTTCGTCAGCCTTGTTTCTAATTTTTCTTCCTGTCAAGGAACTTTTAACGTTTAAATAAAATATTTAGTATCTGTCATTAATATTTTTGATAAATTTAAAATAAAATGTTTAGTTCAGAATTAAAACTATACAACTGATTTAATATGAAAGAGGATAAAAAATAATTTATTTTCTTTTATGTTTAAATGCGTACAAATTGTATGCACTCGAGGTGTTATTTTAAAAACATTTTAACACTTTTTTGAGTTTAAGGACTTGGTATTTTACAATTTATTGAATAAAAAAACAATTAAATACTCGATACTTTTTTTTAAAAAAAAACTTTGAAGGCGTTAGGTGAGAATTATATATTTTTCTTTTGCTGTAGTATAATACAATTGTTTCATTCAAAACTATTTTTATTACAATTATTTTTTTACTTAAAATTGCGTTTAAATTAATTGAGCTTTTGAAATAGTTTTATTATAATAATGCAAAAGAATGAACAAAATGAATATCAAATCTTAAAATAAATATTATTTGTTTTAATATTTAAGATTTTTAAAATTAAAAACATATCTGCAACCGCTTTTAATTTTAACGTATTTCCTCTTGCTATATCTGTTTTCGCACCTTAATTTTTTAAATAAATTTAATTTTTATTTCTTTGTGTAAATCATTTTTATTATGATCCCACAAAATTGAATTACTCACTTTTCATTATATAATGTAAACATAAACAACACGTCGCATAATAAATACACATATATACTTTATTTTATTATAACATCAAAGTTGCAATTCCATGTATCAAACACTAACCGCACTTAGCTCAGTACCAAAACTTAGATCATTGTTACGCTTTTTCATGCCTCACAGATTTAAGCTTTTAAGAGTTTTATAATCATTCCGCATTTTTTTATCATGTCAGAACATGATATCGTTTTAGGAATGAGGTTTTGCGGCGTCAACAAAAAGCCTTAGGCGAAAAATTGAAATTTTATTATCTGCACGAGCAAAACAAAAAATCAGCTTTTAATAACGTGATGCCATCCCATTTACAAAAGCTCTGATTAAAAACTCTCCCATTTTATTATCTCCCTCGGATTAATTATGTTTATTATCTCCCTTTGATTAAAAACTCTCCCATCTCTGATTAAAAGCTCTCCCATTTTATTATCTGCATGAGCAAAACAAAAAACCAGTTTTTAATAACGTGATGCCTTCCTATTTAAAAAGCTCTGACCGCAAATAAAACCGAGAAAAATGTCATTTTGTGCGCTTGATTATATAAAATGAAATAAATAGAAACTGTGATATGTTTTAAATATATAAATGTGAAACAAATTTTTTGACCGTTTGCAATACCAAAATTACTAAAAAAATTACCTAAAAAATTTACAATCACCGATCAGAGTTTTTTTTTATCATGCTAGAACATGATGTTGTTTTAGGAATGAGGTTTTGTGGCGCCAACAAAAACTCATCGGCAAAAAATTAAAAAATCCGTTGGCGAAAAATAAAAATTTTACTATCAGCACGAGCACCTCGAAAAAATCAGATTCTAATAACACGTTGCCATCGCATTTACAAAAGCTCTGATTAAAAAAAGGAGTTAATATCTACGAGAAATAAAACCGAGAAAAATGTCATTCTGAGCACGTGATTATATGAAATGAAATAAATAGGAAATGGGATATTTTTTTCAAGCAATGAATGCGAGACAAAGTTTTTTGGATCGTTTGCAGTGCTAAATTGACTCATTCGATGAAACTTTTAAAATGAATAAAAATATAATATAACTCGCACGAGCACGTGGTGCTTGGCCGTTCAAGAAATGATGTTCTGACATGATACATTGAAATAAACATTCATTTTCACTTAAATCTTTTTTATTATAAATTGGTATAAATATATTAAATTTAAGATTGTGATGCAGCTTAGCCAAAGATGATTTTTGGTTCCATAAAACTACTAATTCAACTCGACTCAACTGCAAGTATCAAAAATTCGTAACCTGTCATGTATCTGATTTTCTTTCCCCGGACCCATAATCATTTATAATGGAACTGTAACACAAGACTAGATCGATTATAAAAACCAGACGACAACCCTGAATAATTCTTTTCTAAAATATTTGTCCAATTGACATAAATGCAGATTGATGCAACCCTTTCATTCTGTGTGATAGCACACTTATCGCTGCACTACTTTCATCGGCTTATCGCTTACCTTGCAATCGCGTTGTGCAACCTTTAAAATTCAGAGCTCTCTTCCGTGTTTTAGCGTACGGATGCCGAGCTCTGATCAAGGCCGTATAACAGAGCATCTCCGACCTTCGCTGGCACTCGAATTCCACATTTTGACCTATTTTTCCATATTTCTGCCCTTGACTTAGTCTGCTAACCTCATTTGCGACCGATGCAGACCTATATGGCGCTGCTAGTTCCTGTTGTCCTGTGTAGGAAGTCAGTCGTGCTCTCGGTCTACTTAAATCGGCAAATTTTTGGAAAGAAAAGCTTATGACCTGAAAGAAAGTGTTACTTTCAATTGATCTTTCCTTGGGGCACCCGATTTCGAGATATCTGCTGACAAAGAAGAAAATATTCAGAGACATTTTTTCGAATTCTTCGTTTATCTATGGATCGATGTGATAAGATACAGTTTGAATACAAATGTTATTTAGTTTCTTCTTGATAATTTTTTGTGTAAGATTTTAAATTGTAAAATTCGTTATTAACAATTTTTTTTCTTTTTTTCTTTTAAAGGCAAGCGAATTTTCGTACATTCTTTCAAAATGCCAAATTTTGAAACTTTGCTACAATTTTTGTTTGTTGAAGTAAAATTGATTAAAATTCAGATTTAAAATATGATTAAGAGTTTATATACTAAATTATCGATTGCCAAAATCATTCTGCATTTTCCAATAAATAAACTTTTTTTGAATGGATAAAAAATTCTTTTTATAGCTTTTATTCTTTTAGAAAGCAGAGCATAATTTTGGCAATTGATAATTTAATACAGAAACTTTAGACACTGAGAAAATTCAAACAGAT
This sequence comes from Argiope argentata, assembly GCA_026289955.1. Lineage (NCBI taxonomy): Eukaryota > Metazoa > Arthropoda > Arachnida > Araneae > Araneidae > Argiope > Argiope argentata. Next base: position 5,566,227 of record JAOUZG010053459.1, on the reverse strand, counting down.
TGTAAATAAAAATAATTATAAATATTATTTCGTTTCAAAATTTTACTCTACACTTTTTTTAAATAGAAATTTTTAAAAATTTTAATCATTGATCAGATATTCTATATTAAATTATCACATGCCAAAATTGTTCCATGTTTTTAAAAAAGATAAAATTTTGAAAATAAATACTGCTTCTTTTTTATGTCAAATCAATTTTATTTTTGATTAAAGGAATATTAATTTTGACTTTTTAACGTTAATATAAATCATTTCATCATTCAACACTTAAAACATATACTACAGAAAACGTTGCTTTTAATTGACGAAACATTCTATAAAATGCTAATACATTTTTAGACGATGTTTGAACAGTTGCGTTCAAAAAAATTCTAAGCTTCATTAGGAATTGTATGCAGAGCATAAATATTCTATGGAAGGAAAAGGGTTTATTTATGTAAAGAATTTAACTCTCTCATTTTGTACAATATAAAATGAATAAATTCATAATTTGCTGGTTTGTCGTTTAGCATAACATAGAATGCTTAGAAAATGAGAGAAATATTATTTCACATTTTGAATTAATTCTAAATTTTTACCTTAATTTTCTCCAATTTTTTTCAGCATTAAATATCTAATCCTCTATAAATTTATATAAATATAAATTAATAACAAGCAAGTGCTCAAAAAAAGTGGACATTAAAAGTAGTGGATAAGCCAGAGCAACTCTGATTTGCGGGCCTTCAACAGGTATCTGATTAAAATTTAAATTGGTGCCTATTTTTTTTATTTCTTACAGTCATAAATAGTTCAAAATAAAAAATAAATAAATAATATACATTATTGTTTAAATATGTAACAAAATAATTCTTCTTGATTTCACCCATCCATCGAATACGGCTTTTTAATTGATCAACATAAACAAGGCACTTTCAAGAAAAATCATTCAAAATATTATTTAAACACTTTATTGATGTTTCTTCGTTTCTTCTTCCTTTCTTTTCACAATTCTTGCATAACTTTTTATTGCAACGTTGAACAATTTTTTTTCATTTCAAAATAACTTTAAAGAAATTAAATTATTATTAAACATTCACTTTAAATATCTAGTAATGAGTTAGCAAATAATATGTACACAAACAAAAATTCAGAGGTTCACCTAAAAAAAGATGATGCTCGTTTCAACGTGCCGTTTTATTTGGACAATTTTACTCTGCAGAGACTTTTTATGCGGTAAGGGAAAAAATCACTTTTCCAAAGTTCTTTTTATTATATTAATTTTTATTTTTTCATATAATCTTAAGTTTTTTTATCTTTTTATTTAAAACGGAATACATGCTTAGTTCAAATCACATGTAAATATATAAAATTCTAATTTTTTATTTAAAATTTAATCATTACATTTAATTTTAATTATCTAGATTTTACTGTCAAGTTTTTTTCTGCATTTAGAGTATAATTTGTTTATCCGCTCATCATAATTATATAAATTTTTTTTCCGATTTTTTATATGATTTTAATCTGTTGAAAAATGTTCTGCAGTGAGAAAAGATTATTTTTCCGCTGAGATTTTCTTTCTTCTATTCTTGTACGATATTGAATTTTACTTTCTTTTTGTACCGAGATATTTTATGTTAGGTGAAAATTTATTATTTTTCTTTATATTGTCTGACAAAAAAAAAACTGTACCCCCTTACTATTGTGGCAAAATGCAAACTGATTAACACATCCGTAAGTTTTCTGTCTGAAAAAAATATATTTGGTTATTGGATAATACATGTATTTTTCACCACTCTTAGATGGTCATGGATTAAAATTTAGAATTTATTTAAGCTAAAAATATGAAAATTAAAAAAAAATATTTAAAATTTTTCTATTAATGATTTTTTATTTAATGACTGCTTTTAAATTTCTTATATTTTGGGGGAAATTTTCGTAAACTTATCAAAGTAAATAAATTATTTTTAGTGCATATAAACATACTAATATGGAATGGTGAACAATTTTGATTTTCATTAATAATTTGAAACCTTAAAAATATTCAGTTGTAATTTGGTTACTATAAATGATTTTTCTATCATTTTATTATAGTCACAATATATATGTGCTGTTTTATTTTCTTATTTCATATTTGAAATTAATTTAAAGTAGGTCACGACCGTAAGAAGTATATATTTTTAATTATTGTTTTTTTTAATACAATAGTTTAGTTTTATCTTAAATTACTTTATAAAATAGATAAAAGTTTGCACTGAAGTCAATTTTTTGGAAGTTGCACTTGTATGGAAGTTATATTTGTATTTGCATATAATTTAATACTATTTTACATCTTTGAATGCTATTTTTTCTATAATATTTGTGAAGCTTTTCGTAAGAAAAATCTATAAAATTAAAATCAAAAGCATATTTTTGTTCATATTTTGTGTAGCAATTTTCGAAATGTCCGGCAGTTTCTGACCTAAATAATAAATACACATTAGTATGTATTGTTGAGCAAACATTTAGAAATTTTTTATGATTGTTTTAGAACTTCAAATTTTGGAGAAAAAAAATGTGAAAAATTATTTACCAATGGAACCTCAATATCTAACTGATGGACAGAAATACAACTTATTTTTAAGTTTAAGAATGAAACAATAGATCTATAAACTTTTAAACAAATAATATGATAAACCACTTAACAAGAAGACTCTTCCTATATATATCTTTATAACTAAAAAAAAGTTTGTTTTTAATTTTAAAAAACTTTCCCCACTTAACTTATATATTTTCGTTTCCATTTGTATACCCATAGCAATGAACCTCATCCATTCTCGTTCAATGAGCATGATGCTTTGTACGATTTACAATTTTAAATTCTTTGCACATCTTAAAATTTTGAGAATAGCTTTATAAAAAATCATTTTATTTCGTGAAATAATTGCTTTGAATGTTTTATATTTTCTTTGAAAATAAAATTATAATTTCTAATTATAGAGCAAAAATTTATTGAATTGAATTATTTTTTTATTTTCTCAAATGAATATAAATTTTATCTCACATTGTTAACTTTATAACATCATGTTTATTATATAAATCGGTGAAGATTTTCTAAAAAGTGCATTGTTATATTATAAGTTAAATAAATAAATGCATTGACATATATGTTGATAAATGACATACAAAATAATTGGGTATAATTATTTTTTATTAAGTTATACTTCGTATATAAATTAGCTATTAAATATATAGTGGTATGTTGGTGAAGGCTTTATGTAACTCATTGGGCTGAATAATATATTTTTATTTTCATAGGTAATGCTTTTAGTAAATCAGATTATTTGAATGGAATCATAGAAGTTATTTTTGTGCACTCTTTTATCTTTTGCTTTGTAATAAAATAATCAGGGCAATAAAACTTCCTTCACTCTCAAATTATTCAAAGATAACTGTAAATAAATAAATAAAGTAAAGAAAAGTTTTAATTACATTCGTATTGTATCTCGCTGCTCAGCATTCAATTTCATGATAAATGACATGCACATATACGGTTATAATCAATTTTCATGGCTGTGACATCCAAAAAAATGATTGCATTGAGCTTAGAAAGAGGTCAGAAGACCTTACAAAATATTTTATTGAATGAGTTTTTCCTAATTTTCCATCTGCTGATATTCTTTTAAATGCTTTGTTTCAAAAAATTAAGATTCGGAATACAGAAGTTAGCTTAATGTTGTTAAATGCCCCCTTTATTCATATGATTTGCAAATAATTTACAGTTATAACTGTTATGCGTTTTAGAAAATAAATAACAAAAAAATCTAGTTTTATCCATTAAAAGATATTGATATAGAACAATATAATATGCCGTCTACCTCACTCAGCTGTGTAGTTACTTTATAGATCGGTAGATGGCGCCATATAAATTTTCAAAAAACATTCTTAAGGTATTTATATTTAAAAAATAATAATTTTTATTAAATTAATTATTTATTATATTATATTGGTATTTAAAAATAAAAATTTAAAATCATTTCTCAGTTCGACGTATCAAACTTAATATCAATAATTCTTCTAATCGTTTATATATTCTAATCGTAAATATTTTTTCTTCTAAAATGAATACTTTACTTAGTATATATATAGGAAAGGACAATACATACGCTTAATAATAACATATTTAAACCATATGTTTTTATAAAACGAAGCTAATAAAAAAATATCACTTCTTTTTTTCAGTGAACATAAAAGGAAGACTAAAACAGATTTGCTTGAAAATAACACGCATTCTTTTATTTTCTGTTCTATGAAATAACTGTTTAACATAATAAAATTGAATAAAAATGACATGATTGTAAGCATCACTTATTTATTAACTTAAAATATACCTTTTCTATTTTGTTTTAATTAACTAATTAGAGCGTAATTCGACACCGAATTTTCTTGTTAAACCTATCAAATGAATGAAACGACAAAAAAAAATGTTAGAAACAGAAATACAAAATATGCTACATGTATTTTTAAACAATACAATAAGCAGTGGAAACTATCTCTAGAATTTATATGAGCCATAGAGAAAGAGAATTATTTCCTTCATTGTGCTATGAAATCATTCAACTACAATTTTATAATTAAAAAAAAAGATTAAAATGCAATCTGCTATGCATATTTCAATGCATCATGTCGGAACATTATTTCTTGAACGGACAAGCACCACGTGCTCGTGCGAGTTGAATTATATTTTTATTCATTTTAATGGTTTCATCGGATGAGTAACTTTAATATTGCAAACGATTTAAAAAAAACTTGGTCTCTCATTGATTGTTTTAAAAAATATTACATTTCCTATTTATCTCATTTAATATAATCACGTACTCAAAATGACATTTCTCTAGGTTTTATTTGCTATAGAAATTAACTTATTTTTTTAAATCAGAGCTTTTGTAAATGTGATGGAAATGCTTTAATAAAAGCTGATTTTTTGAGATGCTTGTGCAAATGATAAAATTTTAATTTTTCACCCACGGATTTTTGTTGACACCAAAAACCTCATCCCAAGAACAATATCATGTTCTGACATGAAAACAAAATGTTCCTAATTTTGAAATTCATGCTTTAAAATGCGTTATGTTAAAATTAATTCGTTTTCTTTAAAAAAATTGATTTATTCTTTTTAATTCGTCTTTCGGTTTTATAAGGAAAGCATAAACGAAGAACGAATGTATGCTGACATTGGAGTGTTCAACTTCTCTCTATTTATATAGATGGCGACACTAATCTAGGATCGAAGGAATTGTAATAAATCGAGAGAGAGAGAAACATGATCGAAATAATACAAATGCAAGAATTTTAGAAAATAATGCTATATTTGTATGGTCTTTGATGGTAATTTAAATGTTACTTGGCATTTTGTCAGCATGGTGTCTCAAAATATTTGTAGCGGATGTGTATATACATAAATTTAGCCATCAGAGGTTTGCAACAAAAGACGGGCAGAACTCCACTTGAAAGGCCTTTTTTTAAACTTACCAAATTTTCTGATTTTAAGGCTAATTTAATTTTTTAAGGCTCTGATTTTAAGGCTAAACAAATTTTCCTGTAAAATATATTTTCAAATACCACTTTCCTGTATTGAGGATAAGTCTTCATCGCATTTGGCTTTATAAATGACGAATTATTGTCCTTTGAGACTCTATTTATAAGACTTATAAGCTGAAAGTCCACATATGGGACGATATGTCAAATAGAATCCATTTTCTTGTCTGATGCTGACATTCAGGAATAGTCAGATGAACATAAATTAATGACGTAAACATCAAATTTTTATTCGCTTTCTGCTTTCTAATCTGGATGATGCGCCTTTCAGAATTTCCTGCAGTTCCACGAAAGTATGTCGCTGGATTTAGAACAGTAGCACAAATCATCTAATGTTTTCAAACGCTAATAGTTTAATGTCTATTGTGCTTTGAGAACGAAGTCGTCAGGACTCAAAACTGAGTAATTCCAGATCGAGCAGTTTTTGATTAATGTTCACAGAAACATACTAACAATGTCTAACAATAATTAATGCCTTCATTGCTTTCTGATTTGGACAGCCATGGAATTTTGTTGCCCGTAATTGAACTCCTCCGTAGATATTGATACATTTGGTCAATCCAAAATTTATTACAATCAAGCTATAAACAAATAAATATTAATACTAAGTAATAGACGTAAATCTATTACTACATATAATATAGATAAATTGTGTTATCTAAAATGACTTCAAATAATATAATATAAGAGAATAAATAGGTTTCAATGTTATAGTTTTTTTCCTTTTATAAGAATATTTTTTACTAATAAAGAGTTTTGGTCTTCACCTATAATTGATAGGCCTAATAATTCATCGCCATTTTATATATGATTCGATCGTTGTAACTTAGCCAAAAATTTGTTTTTGGCCAATGCAAATTCTGACCTAAATTCCTGTCAGCCTAAAAATACTGTTGATCTCCTGAGTGATATTCTCGAAAACTTTGAACCTCTTCTGAAAGGTTCGGCTAAGAATGAGAATAAACAAAGATAAAAATGTTAAATCAGATTATTAAAGTCTCAAAATTATAAAAAAAGGCCTGAAAGGAATATAATAATGTAATTTCTAAAATTTGTAAACCTTGTTGTTGCTAACGCCATATTTGTCATGTTTTATCCCCATGTTACTTTTGGTATTCAATTGATGATATTATATGGACCGATTTTAATATCTCTCCTATATTATAAACCTATTTATAAACTAAAATAATAATTTTAAATAATATAACAATATAATTTTAAAATCTGATCTTCTGTCTTCACTTTGAAAGAAATAGTCTTCAGAATCCCCAATATTTTGAATATTAAGGAATATGTTTATTGCAAATCTGATCATCTGATTCTTATCTGAATGCAATATTACGAATATTAAACAGCAACTTTCTTAATAATTTAATCATGATAATAAAAATTTCTTTTTATTAACTATTGAAATCTTAATTAATAATTCCTAAATAATAAATAAATCGTAGATGATTTTCCTAGATAATTTTTAAATGAATAATTTTAGAAAATTAGAAGGCAGTTTTAATAATTGAAAATATAATTAATTTTGAAAACAATAGTTGCTTAATAAAACTTCAAAATAATAAATTAAATTTGCATCAGATATATCCCCCATTTGATTTATTTTTTATTTTGTAAAATTTGTATGTTTAGTATGTGTTTATGTGTATGCATTTTGAAAAATATATATGTGTACACAATGTGTGTGTGTGTGCTTTTAAAGTTTTGTATTTTTATTATTGGATTGAATGCATTATACAACAATGATGTCCAGGCTGTTCAAAATTATTTACATGAAATCGCTAAGGACACATGGTTCTGATTTGTTTATCCAACGATTCAGTAGATAAAAACTACTATTTATAAATTTAACTTTAACAATGATTTAAACATAGAAATATCGAATTAAATAATACTGAACAAACAATTAATGTAAATAGAAAAAAAATCAAAGAATTCTTTGATTCAACTTATTCTTTTCTCCAGATGTATTAGTAGATTATCTTTATGATTTAACTTATTGAAGACTTCTGAAAACATCTTTTGCCATTTAAACAGAGTATAATAAATTAAATTCGGGCAGGAAAAAATTCGAATTGTATAAATAATTCTGAGTAACATTTTGTGCTGCCATCTATAATCTGTAAAAGAAAAGATAATGACATGTCTAATTATTGAATCATTTGAATCCTTTTAACTGCATTGGTGACAACATTGGTACAATTTTACTATTTTACTCTACTTTAAAATGCATTTTAGAAAGTTATTTCAATAGTTTTAAATAAACAAAAAAATTCCATTTATATTGTTATAAAAATGATTTCTTTTTTATTAGACGTTAAAAAATGTCAACATCTAAAATCAGAAGCATTCCCTAATAACTGCATTAAAATTTCCGGAATCGGACCATGATTTTCCTAATTATTACTATGAATATTTTTTTTAATAACAGATAAAACAAAGTTGTATTTTGTTTCTAATTTATACCAACACATAATCTAAGAATCCAAATATTTCATTTTATGCCCAGTATTTATAATTTTTCCATTCTCATCGAATAAGGTACAAAATTATATACTCTTAGTTTAGCTCTTTTAAAATCTCCATTTGATATCTTCAATATTTTTTATTTTAAATAATTAATTTATTTTTATTACTTTAACTTAATCCAAATAATACGATTCATTATTGATTATACTTGCTTTGAAAGCTATTTCTGTGATTCAATAAACTGATTCAAATAATTCTCTTGATTTAAATTACCGTTTGTGGTTCAATGCGAACCCCTTTTCGTTAACAAAAGAATTGCATTCAATCTTTTCTTATAATTATTTCAAAATTATTATTACAATAAATTATAATTAAATACGTTTTTTCTCAGATAATATTATAGAAAATTTTGTTACATAATTTAAAATATTTTTGAAGCTATATCTTTAATGAAACTATTTAATTTATAATATCTAAGTATTTGTTCTTTGATTGCACCATTTAACACCTTGTTTAGCATACTGTTATAAAAATCAATGGTTTTACTTGTAGTTTATGTATGGTGTGAAGACAATCAGTAAACCTCCACAGAAAGCAACAACGGCGTCTATTTGACACAAAGATGACAAATACACAGACGACCAACACGCACAGCCTAGGCAAACGCACAGCAGCCCACAAGTAGAAATGGACCACAGCCCAAAAAATTGACATACAGAATCCCACAGGAGAGGAAATCCTTGGAGCTTCGCTCTACGGTCTCTTCAAACGGCAGAAATTCTCAATGTCTCCTCGCTTTAGCTGCCGATTTACTACCACGCTATTGAATACTCTAAATACGACACGATGCTACTTCCATAGCGGACAACAGCACTCTACATACAGTTCAAAATTCGCTTAAGCTCCACACAACACTGGCTCTCCACCGTTACTTAGCTATCCCCTCGAAGATTCGATATTTGTCTTCTGTTCCAACTCCGCGTCCGGTTCAATTCGCCCTTCAGAATGAGATTGACAGTCTCGGCTCATGAACCCCAGATTTTCAGATTCGAGACCAAATTCCATCGAGGAATCCTCGTTTTAGGAAGTCTGTTGCACGTAAAACCCATCAGGGCCGAACGTCTTACCGCTGGTATGGTGAGGAAAGTGAAACGACCAGCTCAGGTGTTTTCCTCGTTATTTGACGGCGGTTCAAAATTACGTGGCTCATCCCAAAATAGCCCTAGTGTTGCTTTACAACGGTATGTTAATATAACTAAACCAAAGTAAATCTAATAATGAAACTATATGATAAACCTAAAATGATGCAAATACAAAATAAAGATTCCTGTTTTTTTAATTGATTTCTATTTACAAATTCGGTAATGAATGCATTTAAAAGAAAAAGGAAGTGGCACTAGATAACTTTTAAAAGTAGCAATGTCAGTCTTTTAAAAAGCATTCAAAATTAAAGACAAAAAAATTTATTTTTGTATCTTTCGCAGTAATTAAAAACCTATCAGCATGGAATGTCGTGGCAGGGCATTCTTCCCTCTGAAACCAACTTTATCATTTTTTTTTCTTTTTGCTTGCTTCAGCAAAAAATTCAGTATTTTAATTTACTGTGAAGACATTTTCTATGTGTCTTCAAACACTCTCACAGATGAAATTAATGAAGCATTTGATGACGCTCACTTTGAACATCAATCTACAAGGAAATTTACATATTTTTCAATTTATATAAAACATTTTTTCATACCCTAGGATACCTTCAATTGAAAGCTACATTTAAAAACAGAAATTTAAAGTATTTTGGTAACCTTGACGACAAGGTCAAACCAGCTTTCATTACCATGCAAAACTATCCAAAATTTGGAATTCATATATTCTCATTGGGGGAGGGGGGAAACATCTTGGATGATGATACAACTCGAATTTTGCATTGAACTGGACAGAATCCAAATCACGTGATTAATACTTTCAATTATCTCTCATCATAACCAAGAGCCAATTAGATGTATCTTTGGTAGCTTGGTCAATGGTAAGGGGTTATCAAACTAGTTGCTACATAATTGTGCTTTTCAGTGAAAGGTCACGTGACTAGCATTGAACGAGTCTCATTTCACTTGCCAATTTTGATGATGTTACCAGGTACTATGAAAATGTTGCCATCAATGACGATATTCTATCGAACAATGCTGTTAAAAAATGCTATCCGCTGATGAGTGGCCCCATTTTAGCTTCGGGAGGTCATCTGCTTTGACATGTGAGGGAAGACATTGAGGCAAAATGAAACAAAGACTTATGGTCAACCAAAATATTGTGTCCAGCATGATCAAACGAATCATATCTTACACAAAACCTTGAGTTACATTTGAAATTTATTATTATTTTTATCATGTCAGAACATGAAGTTGTTTTATGGGGATGAGGTTTTTGGTGTCAATAAAAATCCGTAGGTGAAAAATTGAATTTTTTTATCTGCACGAGCATCTCAAAAATCAGCTTTTAATAACGCATGGTCGTTGCATTGACAAAAGCAATAATTTTTTTAAAAAGTAAGTTAATTATTACAGCATAAAGAACCTATAAAAATGTAATTTTGAGCACGTGATTATATGAAATGAAATAAAAAGGAAATGCGATATTATTTAAACACTAATTTTTAGACCGTTTGCAGTACTAGAGTGATTAATTCGATGAAACGATTAAAATGAATTAAAAAATGTAATTTAATTTGCACGAGCACGTGGTGCATGGCCGTTCAAGAAATGATGCTCTGACTTGACACATTGAAATATACATAGTAGATTTGCTTCTTATCTTTATTCCAAGTTTTTTGTACATATTTGTGCTTATATGAAAATGTATATTATTAAAAAAACATTTTTCAATTAAGTAACATTTCAAAATTTTTGTTAATAATACAATACTAGATGAAATTGTTCAAAATTCTTGGAAATATACAAAAATACTGTGCAATGTCGCCAAAATTTTGTCCGTAAAGGCCTTATCCCGTCCCAGAATCCTCGTATAAAACTGCGTGGGGCTCGAACTGGGTAGGGCTACGAAGGCTTCAATTTTGATTAAAGTATATATTGAGACTGTAAGTCTTATTATCATGTGAGAACATAATGTTGTTTTAGTTGGAAGGCTTTGAATAATTGGAGGCAAAGAATATTTGAAGCAGGAAATTTAGAAAGCATAAATGGCAATATTTATCATCTTTTAATCGCATTTATTTTTTTACCTACTTTTACCAGTATTGCATTATTATTATCATGTATGATTCTTTGAAAGAAGAGGCATTTTTTAAAGGTTGACTTGCTTTTAAAAAGTATTGCTTTAGTATTACGTATACTTCTTACACAGCCGCTCCGTTTTAAAAGGCTGACGGAGAACTATGACATCATAGCTGTTATCTCATCACGAAAACAACATTTCTATTTCATTTAAAATTTTGTTTCAAAAAAAATTTTGCTTGGAAAATTGAAACGGAAAGTTTAAAAGTTATGTGTGTGTGTGTGTGTGTGTGTGTGTGTGTGTGTGTGTTAAGATTTATCAACCTGTAAAATGTGCTAAAAACTAATAGAACGCTAAAATACAACCTTAAAAATTGATTTTAAAAAATCAGATCAAATAATTAAAATCATTTTTTTAAATGCAAAAAGATTGGTTCAGAGAATTTTACGAAGGGCATCTTTTCAAGTGATACTAGGAAAATAAAAACTTGAAGAATGCGTTCCAAAGGATGCATGTCAAACAATAAATATTCTATTAAAATGAAAAGAATCATCATTGGATATTGGCATATTGTACATAGGGTTGCAGGTTGCATGTCATTAGTGGCGGACTATAGGTCTCTACCTTGTATCTAGCATTTTCAAAGAATTTATAGGGCAAATATATATTTTCTAAACGATTAAATAAACGATATAAAATTGCAGTTGTTACAATATCACATTAAAAATTTCATCGATTTAAGTCCTTGCTTTCATGAGCTCTTGTGTTTATATCTGCGAAATTACAGATAAATTGAAAGATAATTGGAGACAATTTGAGAGATTCAACAAACAATTAGATTTGAATCCGTATTTTACATGCTAAACCTATGTACAAATTTTTAATCCATCTAGCTCTTCATGTTTTTTAATTGTCTATTCCAATTGTCCCGAATAGGATTCCACCCGTATTTCATCTGAATGGATCTCATTCAAAATTTGATACTAATCAACAAATTTGTAAAGAAATCCCTGTATTGGATTCATCTATCTACCCAAAGTAAATCTTTCAATAATTGTGTTCACAGTCAGACAGTCACATTGCCAAAAATATTTTTGTAAAATTCAAGGAAGTCTGAATCACACATTTCCTCAAATTCTCGCGCTCAGAATTCACAATACTTTTTCCATACTTAATATTTTTTCTATACGTTACACGGGGGGAAGGGAGGGCTCGTACTTGAAAACGATAAGCTTCTGATATGGTGTGTATTTATCGCCACTATTGTGTGTACATGGTAGGTTGTGTGTTTGGCTCTTCCTAAATATGACAGAGCGTAATTCCTTAGGGACGGGTTGTACCATAGCCGGTGCTGGCCCTTAGGACACAGTCACGATTTCCACCAGCGCTGCCGTTGCAGTGGTTCGGTCATTCTAGTTTTTCAGTGTACTTTCCGGCGTTTTGGAGTAATTAGTTTATGATTCTCTGTAGAAGCAGAAGTAAAAACTTCTTCGGCTTTTTGGAGTAATTAGTTTATGATTCTCTGTAGAAGCAGAAATAAAAACTTCTCCAGCGTTTTGGAGTAATCAGTTTATGATTCTCTGT
>JAOUZG010053459.1:5519210-5545390 GCA_026289955.1 Argiope argentata | reverse complement strand
GTAAAATGGTTGATTTTTGCTTATTTATTTTCGCACTTCGACATCACTTGGATGAAAATCACAAAACATGTAAAATAGCACATAGCAATTCCCATTGATCATTGCGGCTGGCAAGACCAATTGCGCCATTTTATTCCAAAATAGAAACGGAAGTGACAAAACAGAAGTGCTCACTTCCTATTCTCAAACTATATAATTTAGAAAGGGCACGCTGCGTCATCTATTAATAGTATAAATTAGTCACTTTAGTTTATGAATAATCATACCAAAAATTTCAAAAATTCAAATTTCAAATAGCAAAATTACAAGAATGATGCTGATGTATTTTGCTTTTTTCACATTTTGTAGCTAATCTTTAAAACTTATGAGAATCCATAAATGAATGTAAGGAATATAATGTATTCGCCTTCTCAAAATTAATTTTTTTAATAATTTAAAATCAAATTTAAAAAGTATTATGATTTCTGTAGTTTCGCAGGATTGAGGGGTTTTCTATGCATCTCATGATTAAATTTCTTTAACTTTTATTTAACTTTCATTATTAAGTTACAATAACTTGTAAGAATCATTTGCCCAACACAATCATTTGCTCAGTTATATGTTGGTAAAATGTTTCTCCTGAAATTATTTAAATTCTGAATAAATTCCCGTAATCTCTATTTCTGATTTTTTTACATTGGTACTGTAAGTATATCGCAATGGTTTTTCGCAATGTTTTAAAAAAAGGAATTTTAAAAAGTTCTGAAAGAAAAACCTTTTATCTAATATGAATAATCATACCAAAAAATAATAATTTCAAATAGCAAAATTGCATGAATGACGATAATGCATTTTACTTTTTTGCACATTTTGTAGCTAATCTTTAAAACTTATGGGTATCCATAAATGTATGCAATGAATATAATGTATTCGCATTGTTAAAATTAATTGTTTTTTTTAACAATTTAAAATCAAGCTTAAAAAAGTATTTTGATTTCTATAGTTTCGCAGGAGAGAGCGGCTTTCTATGCATCTCATGATCTAATTTCTTTAATTTCAATTTTCCAGTCTTAAGTTGCAATATTACGTGAAATTCATTAGCCTAAAACAATTATTTGCTCAGTTATATATTGGTAAAATGTTTTTCAAGAAATTATATAAATTTTGAATGAATTCCCGAAATTTCTATTTCTGATTTTTTTTTACATTGCTACAGTGAGTATATCGCAATGGTATTCGACATTTTTAAAAAAGGAATTTTAGAAAGTTCTGAAAGAAAAACCTTTTATCTAATATAGAAAACATTAAAAGAAAGTTTAAAAAAATAAAAGTTGCAAATATGAAAAATTTAAAGTTACAGATACTTTTCCCTCTTATTTGCAAAACAAAATTCTATATATAATCAAAGTTTTTTCTAATTAAGAATTTCCATAATTGAAAAACATTATTTTTTACGCTACTTAAAATCAAATATAAAAATACTTTTAATGTGATTTCTGAAATAAGAAAATGTTTGGTTTTAAACCTCTAAAAAATCAGATTACTACAACTTTAACTGCTGACTCAATCAGTTATATAACGAGAAGAAATGATGAAGCAATAATGACCATGCATTAATATACAGCAAAAATTCATCTCTATAAGGATATAATAGCAATAAAAAAGGAGTTCAATTAGAAAGTAGTCCTCCTTATTGCTACTAGTAGCTTTTGAAAATCAATTAATTCATTGGATCGTGTTTAATTTCAGTTAACTATTTACGCATATTTTGGTATCGATGATTTCCCTAACATTATTTTTCTAAGCAACAAGATATGACAGGCGTTAAAACCATTCCATTTTTATAGATTTACACCCATTTTGTATATTGTGTGCACAAACCAATAAAATGGAGTCTAGTCGCATTACGAAGACATTAAAAATTTAAATATTTAAATAATCTATTTTAAACTACCTAATATTTTTAGAGTTATTTAATTTTCTTTTTCTGATTCCTCATGTAAATTTAGTTATTTGGCGGTTTGAATTTATCATGTGATAATTGGCGAGTTATTTGGCGGTTATTCCTTGGCTTTCGTTAATAATATCCAAAAATCGAATTTATGTTTTGAGCACGTTTTTCTCAACTGCATAAAACAAAAATTCCCATACGAAACCGTACTGTCGCAAATCCCATATGAAATTTAGTATTCTTAAATTATTGCGTTTTTGAATTATCGCTTTTACTTGTTTCTGGAAATACAGACAGAACATGAGATAAATTCACTGTTGGATTCATCTCAAAAGTTGACAAGTGTCCATACTATAGATGTTACATATGTGCACCGAATTTTATCTACCTAATGATAAAATTCGGTAGACAAAATTGTCTTTGTAGTCCGACACGAGATTTAGTATTCTTAAATCAATGCTTTTTTGCATTATCGCGTTTATATGTTTTCTGAAATTGCAGACAGACAGACAGTCTGTCTGGATTTTCAGTCGGATTGATCTCAAAAGTTGACAGGCGTGTGTACTATAGATGTTACATGTGCACACCATATTTTATCTATCTAATGATAAAATCCGGTGCACAAAAGTTTCCTTGTGGTCACAAAATCCGACACGAGATTTAGTATTCTTAAATCAATGCTTTTTTTGCATTATCGCGTTTACATGTTTTCTGAAAATGCAGACAGACAGACAGTCTGTCTCGATTTTCAGTCGGACTGATCTCAAAAGTTGACAGGTGTGTGTACTATAGATTTTAAATCTGAGTACCGAATTTTATCAATCTAGCTTCCTCCTTTTTTTAATCATCGCGTTAACTTCTATTCCGACAGACGGACTTTCTCTGCCCATATCTCAAACAAAACTTAATAGAAATCTCCAAATTTTATGTAAAGACCATATACCAAATTCCATTCGTCTAAATCAAATCATTTTTGAGTTATTTTCATCACAAATAGACAGACGAACATTTTCCAAAAAAATTTTCTTTTTAAACTTCCTAATGTCTAAAACTTAGAAATTTGTCAAAAATTTTGAGTTTAAATTATTTGTATTTTACCATATTTTCCCTATACAACCTATACGAGAAAGTAACTAGCAACTACCGTTTTTCATTACTATGTTACAAAGAATACAACTCTCAAATATGGAACTCAGGAAATAAAAATTTGAGTACTCATAGAACATTTACTCAAAGTTCACTATTTATATGTATGGGTGGAGAGGAGAATCAATCAGAGAATGAGAGAGAGAGTTTTTCATTGGCCTTTTCCGTTTTCTGTTTCATAAAGAGCTTTAAAATGTCCTACCTACAAAAATTATTCTTTATTACCCTAGAAACTAAAGTAAGACAGGTCATGTTAATTGATTTAAAAGTTAATGATGATTTTGATGATGATGATAGTTTTCTTCTTTCTCGCTCGTTTCTGGTATTTTTAACTAACATGTTCAAAAGTTTTTCAAAAGATTTTTTTTCATTGTTATAGATACTAAATATCAGAAGAGGAAAATGAAATAAACAATGCAGTTCTTTTTGGAAACTTTTGGAAGCAAACAAAAATTGTCCCACAGTTGCCTTGCATATTTTTTAAAGGAAAAAGAAAAAAACTGTTTCAGGTTCTGTTTTTTAAGTCACTACCGCCTCCATTGCCTTATTTCCTGCCTTTTTTTTTCTTTAAAAATAATCCAACGCATCTCCTATTTCTGATTTGTATATACGTATATATATGCATGAAAAGATAATTTTTTTTCCTTTGTCCAATTCTTAGAGCTTTTTTTTTCTTCTTCATCATCCCCTTTCTTTGTTCTTAAAAAATTAAACAAAGAAAGAAAAAGAAAGATAAAAAAAATTAAAACAGAAGCCGTACCCCCGTAAGAGCGGCACTCTTGTCTACCCAGGTTTTTGCGAATGTAGAGCCCCCCCTACCTCCACCCCGCTGCAACCACCCACAACAAGGCTACCCACCCTGATAATTCCCCTCCCCCAATTTTTTTTTCTCAAGCACAATTCTCAGAGGGAGAAGATGACAAGAGAACTAAAAGGAGAAAAAAAATAATATGAGAGCAAAAGTTAAGGGGAGGGGGGTTGAGATGGGAGAGATGGGTGAAGGCATAAAGGGGAGGATGAAGAAAAAAAACTTTTTTTTTTAAAAAAAAGGAACAGTAATAAAGTAAAATAAAAATAAATAACCACTGCTTGTATCTCATCAAGATGTTGAGAAAAGGCCTGGGGGGTAATAGAAGCTAAAAAAATATATTTATACACATTTAAAAAAATGGGAGAAAAAATGGGGAAAGAAAAAAAGAAGAAAAAAAAATCATCTTCGTCATAAACTGCAAGGCAGAAAAGTTCCTGGAAGGGTGGAGTTATTATAATTTAGAGTGGAAAAAGTGCTGCAGCCTAATTGCAATTTGCATTTTGTAATCATGCAGTAATAGATAATCCCGTCTAAGGTTGTTTTTTAAATAGCACTTTTTTTCCCCTGCGTTTGTTCTCCGCCGCGTCTTAGAGAAGCTTTATTTTTTACAATTCCTTTTTAGGGGTGGTTCTGCATCAAAGATGTTTTTTTAACGCGTGATGATTTTTTTCTTTCTTTTTTTTTAGTTTCCAGCGCGATAAAATAAAATTATCGATTGCTCATTCTTTTTTTTAAAAAATGTAATGAATGTAGCAATTTTTTATACACACACAAAAAAAAAAGGAACGGTAGAGTAAAAAAAAATATCGTCTTCTTTTATAAGCTTTCGGTAAAGAGATCTTAGGAGGCAATGTTGAAACTCAATAAGAATTTTCTCTCAACTACGCCTTGTATTAGCGATGTGAAATTCTTATTAACGAGCCTGCTAATAACGCATGCAGCTTACGTTGTTTGTTTGAAGGAAGAAAAAAAATCAAAGGAAAATTATTCTTATCAGTTTTAAGTATCATTTCATTGGAAATAACTTCAAGAACCAGTTAAACATGAAGCAGATACTAACCTAATGTAAAAACAGTAAGTAACGATAAGGGGAATTAACGTTAATTAACTAAAACTACACAGAAAGATCGATATGAAATATTTTTTATACGGATTAGATATCTTTCGTTGTACTTATTAATCGATAAGTTATAACTATGTTCTAAGTGTATGTGATTTGTTATTTAATTAGAAAATATTTAACGGATGATTTGCTTTATATACTTTAAAATGCAATTTCATTGAAACTAAATATAAGAATTATAACTAGTTCAACCAGCAATAAATATTTGCTCTAGGATGTCATAGACGGACATATTAATTAGAAACAAGGATAAAAATGTTAGAAAATTTTAGAAATACGATGTACACGTGCTTATTAAATCTACTTATAATGAAAGGGAGAAGTGTGTGTGTGTGTGTGTTTGTGTGTGTGTGTGTGTGTCCTAGTTTCTCTCAATAAACCAGACTATTTGGTCTAGAGCTATTAAAATCAGCATATGTACAGGGTGATTCTAATATCATGGAAAAATCTTGAAAGGATAATTGAGTGTCCTAATACCTGTTTTTTAAAAATTTTGTATTAAAAAATAGGGTCTAAAGTGACGGTAATTAATTTTGAGTATTTAATGTAAATACTATATTTACAAAACAAAGAATCTCATTAATTTTGTAATAAACACATTTTTCAGAAAGTGTTATTTTTGCGTTCGTGATTTTACGTTCGTCGACTTTAGATTCAACATTCTTATACACAAAAAAATCATACTTGAAATCGCACAAATTTAACTTGACTCTTTAACAAGTTTGTCCCATGATCGTAGTATCATCCTATAAATGTTTTGGAATGTGCTCTTCAGAGCGACTTTAAAATTTTCATTAAGAATTTTATTAATTAAAAATTAAACAAAATTTTTGTGTTTTTTCATGATAACTCCCAGAAATATATCTAAAAAAATGATTGTTTCAGCCATTGAAAAAATCTGTTTAGTTATTCTAATTTAATTGATGTAAAATCTAGACTAGATTTAATACACTTTCAAAACTTTTTAACAACATTTTATAATAATACTTTCGTTGCATTGAATGAAAACCAAATAATTTAATTATTGATTTTCATCTTTTATCCTTACATTAAATACCTTTGTAGTGAAAATGAATAAAAAAGATTAAAATGAAATCTGCTATGCATATTTCAATGTATCATGTCGGAACATCATTTCTTGAACAGCCAAGCATCACGTGCTCGTGCGAGTTAAATTATATTTTTTATTTACTTTAATTGTTTCATCGAATGAGTCACTTTGGTATTGCAAACGATCATAAAAAACTTTGTCTCGCATTGATTGTTTACAAAAAACATCACATTTCCTATTTATTTCATATGGAAATATTTTAATCATCTAGGCAAAACAATACAAAATCTTACATCAATGCAAATCAATACAAATACTTCTGAGTATCTCATATCTTAATTTCATACACCTCATATCTTAATTCTATATATCTTGAAAATCTTTTCTCCTTTCAAAGTGTCTTAAATATTCATATTTAAAACCCCGTTACTTTTCTGCAATAATATCTTTACAATAACTATACACTCTGCATGAAATGAATCGGATAATATTGAAACAAAAATCATTCATTTCTATTTGTTTAATCACCTAGAAAGTCTGCATCATTGATAACTTCTTGACAAGTATCAATCAATAAGATAGAACCTTAACCAACTACAAAAATACCATAATGCATTCTGTATACAGGTAGACAATACATAATACACACAATAAGTAATGTTCAATTACGGCCTTCTGTTATATTATGTGTGTTATCATTAAAGCTACAATTTTCATGGGTTTAAGCACAAATAGAATGTGTAAAATTGAAAAATCCTTTATTTAGTACAAATACTTTCCATACACGAGTATGTATGGAAGATTCTTCGAATTCTACAAGAGTGTTTTTTGTTGTTTAATAAATGACATAGAACAGAAAGATCTTCCCAATATTTGATAAACTCTTCCAATCGATCTTATTCATTAACTGGAAAACCCTTGAGGTGAGTTATTTGGCGTGGGCTTTAATAATAGTAATAAAAACCGTGTAGTTTCAGGTTAGTTCTGTTTCCAAATTCTTTTACAAATCTCAACCAAGTCCTTGTACTATATTTTTCTTTGCTTCTTATTTATTTTGTGCTGTATTTGTAAATTACATTGCTTCTCTCATTTTTTATCATTTTTTTATCTGCAAGCAAGATTTTAAAAATATTTCTTCTTAATTTTTATTGAAAGTCAACTAATTTAATCTCAGTTGATCCTTTGAATGAGAAATCAGGTGGAAAAAGGCTCTATTCATAATTGCATTTTCATATTCTTTTTAGTCAGGTTCTTTCAGTTTTTTAAGCACGTAATAAAGTTAATCTGCTATGAAATAGTATTGTGAGCTTTGTAACAGTAATACTTTTAGATAGTTACCAGATTTTCCGCTTTTACTGCCGTTGATGATTCATGTTTCGGAAGACTGATAGATTAATTATTATAAAGATATGACCCAAAATTAAAGGAAGATTTGAATCTGTTACCATTTATGCAGTTTGATGTTGGTAACCGTATTTAAAAAAACCATTTGAAAGCTGATAGTTTAGGGTTACTAAAAATGGAGCGTTACACGAAAAAGTAACGTGTTTTCATTGTTGCCCAATATTTTAAAAATAATGGTCTGGAGGCCATAGTTCAAAAATTTGAGAATCTGCTTCATAGATAAAATAGTTTAACACCATTGGACCTCTTTTTATGGGGTTATTTGAAGTCATAGACCTGTGCCCACAAGCACAGAAATCCAAACGCACACGTGCATTGAAGGTGAAAATTCAACACTAAATCAACGAAATTAAGCCACGTTTATGCTGAAAAAAAAATGGCCATGGAAAATTTGGACTAAAGAGTGCATATGTACCAGGAAAGCCATGGCGTCCAGTACTAGATAGGGACCATTTACCGTATGTGTTATTAATTCATAACGCAATCCTGTGTGCTTTACGATTCAGTAAAAATATAACAGTTTCAAAAAAAATCTGCTCTTTTTTTATAATTCAATTTGAATTTTGCGTTAACACGTTGCTCTATCGTGTAACGCTTGAATTTTATTAGCCCTGAACAATCAACTGTTTTTTAATAGGGTTGTCGAAACTTCACTGCACGAATATAGGCAAATTCAGATTTTTCTTTAACTTCGGAACCCTTTTACAAGAAAACATGATATTTTCTAAAGTACATAACTTATTAACGAATTTAATTACCATTTACCGTATGTGTTATTCCATACATAACGCAATCCTGTGAACTTTACTATTCAATAAAAACATACCAATTTCAAACAACAAAAAATTCTTTTTTTATTTATTTGATTCGATTCTTGCGTTAACACGTTACTCTATCGTGTAAAGCCATCAACTGTTTTTAATAGGGTTGTCGAAACTTCACTATTCAAATTTTTATTTTACATTAACTTCGGAACCCCTTAATAAGAAAACAAAATATTTTATAAAGTACATACCTTATTAACAACTCTAATCACCAACTATATTAGTTAAATCAGATTCAAATGAATAAAACTGTTATCTGCCTGAATATTTTATGGTGATTCACTAATGAAATTTCTTCTAATAAAACGAAATGAACATGCGAATGTGTTCCATTTCGACTCCTTTTAAAAATTGACGAGTCGTCGTGAAAATACTTGAGGTATCCAGCAAGTAGCAATATCTTTTATCAAAACTGCAATTCTGATCGCTTTGCGCTCTTCAAAGCTGTCGTTAAGTCTACGAAGCCAATTGAGTTTTAATTCATAAACATTTAAAAAAGATTTTAAAATAAAATTATAATCAAACCATCTTTTACTTTCTCGTTTTTGTTACTAATGACACTCGCTTACGCGACAAGCAGGGGTCGCTTACGCGACCCCTGCTGATACAGCAGCAGATTTAAGCCCAAAGGAGCGTCTCTTGTTTTTGAAGTTGCGTCAACTAGGGCTAAGAGTACGACTTGGAAACACACTCAACACATTCGCTTGCACAGCCCCTTTTTACAGAGTGGAGGGGGGGGGGCTCAGTCACACATCTCACAGATAGCACACAGAAGAACAATCATGCCCGAAACGGGACTCGAACTCGAATCCCAGAACACGAAGAAGACGCGCTACCTCTGAACCAGAGAGCTGGCACACTATCTCGTATACATAGTATAGAACTCGAGATGCTACCCGAGGCCAAAAAAACATATTTTTAGAAATATCTTTCTTTCTGTGTGCTTGTGATGAATATATCTCAAAAACGGTTAATTCATATAAATATTGAGTTAAAATAGAGAAATTTGGCATACGGTCTCAAGACCATATTTGCATATTTCTATCAATTTTGGAGTAAACTCTGTGCAGAGGAGGTCCATCAGTCCTGTTTTTCAAATATTAATTTAGAAAACAAAGAGAGCTAGATAGATAAAATATGGTACAACAATTTAACATCTGTACTAAAGACACTTATCAAACTCTAAGATATATCCAACTATGGTCTGACTTCTGTGAATTTGCTTTTTCATAAACATATAAACACGAGAATTCAAAAGCACAGTGGCTTAAATATATAAGATTCAATACATTTTATGATTGCAAGTGCAGTTTTGCGTTGAAATTTTGTTTAATGCAATGCCTAAAAAACAAATTCCAATTTTTGGATATTATTAAAGCATAACCGCCAAATAATACGCCAAGTATAACACGATAAATTCAGTAAAAATGCTAAATTCTCGCCAAGAGCAAATATTTCACTACTGTTACACGCCAAGTGTTACACGATAAATTCAATATAAATGCTAAATTCTCGCCAAGAGCAAATATTTCGATACTATTACACGCCAAGTGTCACACGATAAATTAAATAAAAGTGCTAAATTCTCGTCAGGAGCTAATATTTCGCTACTGTTACACGCCAAGTATCATACGATAAATTCAATAAAAATGCTAAATTCTCGCCAAGAGCAAATATTTCACTACTGTTACACGCCAAGTGTCACACGATAAATTCAATAAAAATGCTAAATTCTCGCCAAGAGCAAATATTTCGATACTGTTACACGCCAAGTGTCACACGATAAATTCAATAAAAATGCTAAATTCTCGCCAAGAGATAATATTTCGCTACTATTACATGCCAAGTGTCACACGATAAATTCAGTAAAAATGCTAAATTGTAGCCAAGAGCTAATATTTTGTAACTATTACACATCAGTACCATGTAAAGCGCTCTCTGTTATGACAAATTTATTCGCGAGTTTCGGGGAAACCCTTGCCAAAAGTGTTTCATTAGTACTAACTATATTGCATTCGCGAAAATTGGTTACGGAAACGTCTATTTATCAATGATCTTTAGATATTTTTCTTTATAGGATATTCACTGATTTCAATAATTTAATTTATTGCATTATCACTCGACGTGCTTGGAAAAAAACAGATGGATAGTGTTATTTCTTCCCTCAACACATCGACGGATAATATTAATACTCCTCATAACACCTTCATTGGGTTAAGGATCTCTAATATAATACTCCTCAAATAAAATCACACCAATTTAAAAAGCAACCATCTTTTATTAAAACACAATTAATACATTCATAGAACAACACAGTAATAAATATGTATACAGCTCGCGACACGTAATTGCATTGAGCCACGAGATTGAGCGAGATGGAGAAATGCGCGTGAACAGATAGACAGTGAAATACTCAATAAAATAATTAGTACCCATCAGGAATCAGTTATTTGCCCACACTTTTAGACGTTGAATCTTAGTACCATTTTTTAAATCCGTCTAGATCTTTATATTTGGTAGTTATCGTGTTAACTTGTATTTGAATAAATGAACAGACGGACATTTTCTAAATTGATTCCTTTCAAAATTTAACAGAAATCTGAAAATTTATTCTAAGGACTAACTTGTAAAAAATGCGTCTAAAACATAAATTAGTTTGTGGGTATTATTAATGTCTGTCAAGGATTAATCAACAGATAACTCGCCAAAAAATGGCATTAAACATTCAAAAAAAATTAATTAAATTCCCGCCAATGATTAATATTTTATAACTATTATATTCCAATAAGGCATTCTTTGGTATAACAAGTTTATTAGAAATTATGCAAGAAAATTTTAGGAAGACAATCCCCTCTAGTTTAACTTAGTGACCAATAAATACATCTTTCATTCCTTTCTTAGATTTTTAGAATGATCAAGACTTAATGATTAAACTGAGCTCCGCCCATGGTTGTCATTCTTTAGGTATCACTGTTTTTTACGTAAATTATTTCTTTTATTAAGATATTTATATCAATCACTAATAACAAGATTTTTCCTAGTTTCTTTGGCTTTATTCATCATCGAAATTACATTTTGGCATTCTGTCCAACCACTGGAGTAAGTTGGATCTGTATCATGATGATGTCATTAAAGTTTATAAATGATTGAAATGATTATATTGTTGATCCAAGAAAGTTAATCCTGTTTTAACTCAACAGTTCAGTTTTTCATATATCTGTTTATGAATTATTTTTTTAAAAATCCGTGATCAAATGAATAGTTCAGTTTTCAGATATAGTATGAATGCTCCTTTAAATCATAAAAAAACGATATATTTGTAAAGTTTTGCTCTTTTTAAAGCACTAGAACGACCAAGACCGTCACTTTTGACCGTTTTCAAATTTTGTACTTAAAATTTTTGATATAATTTATGTATTATCCTAGAACTTTATAGCACAGCCAGCTTTCTGGCACAGAGGTAGCGCGTCTTCCTCGTGTTCTGGGAGTCTCGGTTCGGGCATGAATGTTCTTCT
Source organism: Argiope argentata (assembly GCA_026289955.1). NCBI lineage: Eukaryota > Metazoa > Arthropoda > Arachnida > Araneae > Araneidae > Argiope > Argiope argentata. Next base: position 5,533,586 of record JAOUZG010053459.1, on the reverse strand, counting down.
GTGCGTTCTCTGTGAGATCTATGACTGTGTCCTCCTGTAAAAAGGGGCTGTGCAAGCGATTGTGTTGAGTGTGTAGTTAAGTAATACTCTTGGCTTTAGTTGGCGCTATTTCAAAAAACAAGAGACGCTCCTTTCGGCTTAAAATCTGCTGATAAGTATCAGAGGAGCTTATCCATAGGCAAATGCCATAAGTAACAACATCAACTTTATTGCACATTTTATTGAAACAAAGCACAATTACATATTTCTATTCAATATCCACCCTATCACTCTAATTTATATAATCAATATGTCCTATACCTATTTAAACAAAGAATTTTCGAAATGATTGCTTTAATGATTTCAAAGTATATAAAAGTTTGTGAATAATCTATACAATAATTGATATCATTACGAATTTACATTCAATTTTATATCGCATTTAGAAGTTTCCTTAAAAAATTTGAATATCAATTTTCATTTGAAATTGTATTGATTTTAGTGGATCTGTTTTATTTCGATTATGATTCAGTTTAGAGCTAACAGCTTTACCTGACAAATGTAATCAGGACGCAATTCTTTTCAATTTTTTTTGTGGAGGTTTTTTTATTAACAGTTAATGAATTATTATATTAAATGTTATTTTTGTTAATCTATAGTCTTTTATTCACATAAACTAAGCCAAATATTACTGTGAATACCTTGTTGATTAATAGTTCGTCAGTTTGACGGATGACGTAAAATTAGACACATATTTATCATCAGTATATAATTATTTTAGTATTAAATTCTATTTCACGATAGTAGCCGACTTAATGATTTAAATGATGGGCGAATCAATGGTAATTTTTTCTATTAAAAATAGAAATAATACGAAGATTTAATTATAATTTTATGAATAATGATAAAAAACTTATGTAATTATTTTACATTCAAAATTGAAATAAATTTTTATTTAAAATTTAATTATTTCAAAGAAGTGTAAATCTTGTGGTTCCGAGGCAGGGACTGCTATCTACTAATTACTATAATATTTCCATTTACGAAACTACGAATAATTTATTTACACCGTGCAAGTATAGTCTCTTTTTTTCACTAAATTTAAGTATTTTAAATTAGTTTAATTTTTACAATCTTATTGTTAAGTTTCTTGTTCTTTTTAATAATAGTTTGAAGCGTGAATTGTATTGCTGATTCTAAATACCTAATGACGTTTTAAAAAACCGTGGAAGCATTTCTGTTTCAAAGCCAGGATAATGCTTTAAATGACCATTTTTTCCCCTAATAAAGGTGTATTAAAATATATTTGGACTTAATTTTTTTTTAAAAAGAAATTTATTTAAATTATCAACTAACGTTAAGTTTATTTGTTAATTTATGCAGTAAAATAATAATAAAGTAATAAATCAAAACATTTTTTATGGTTTGATATAAAAATTGGAAATATTTAGTTTTATATATAATCTAAAAATTTAGCAAAAAAGTTACACTTTTTTTAGGATTGGTGTTTTATTGTCACAAGCTTATAATAACTAATTAATTTTTTTTATCATGTCAGAACATGATGTTGTTTTTGAGATGAGGATTTTGGCGCCAACAAAAATCCATAGGTGAAAATTTTAAATTCTATTAACTGCACGAACATCTCAAAAAAAATCAGCTTTTAATAATGCGTTGCCATTGCATTTATAAAAGCTCTGATAAAAAAAATAAGTTAATGACTACAGCAAACAAAACCGAGAAAAATGTCATTTTGAGCGCGTGATTATATGAAATGAAATAAATAGGATATGCGATATTTTTTGAAACAATAAAAGCGAGACAAAGTTTTTTCGATCGTTTGCAATACTAAAGTGACCAATTCAGTGAAACAATTAAAATGAATAAAAATATAATTTCACTCACACGAGCACGTGGTGCTTGTCCGTTCAAGAAATGATGTTCTTACATGACAAATTGAAAAATGTATAGAAGATTACATTTTAATCTTTCTTTATTTTGTGCTCAAAAGTGAATGACCAAACAAAAATGACTGTTCCTTCTCATCTGAAGCCTCATTAAAAAATTGAATACTCCGTGACATCATGAGTGAGAACTATAATCGAGCTCTAAACGCTGTAATTAAACATATTGCAGGTCTTCTCATAGGAAGCAATTCCCGTTATTGGAAAGGGGACAACTGACCTACCATCATTAAGAAATATCAAAATCAAAATATCAAAAGTTAAAAAAATGGGGCATCAAGTGTTACGAGATAGGAAATCTATGAACTGTGGTAAAATGTACTTTCATAAACCTTTAAAAATCTGTGATTTTGTTTTGTTTTGTTAAATATGCATTTATTCTCTTTGATTGATTGTTTAACTAGTTTTCTTCTTCGTGGATTAAAGATCAATATTTTATCAGCTGCATCATCTAATTATCTTAGAAAATTTTAAATTTTGCTTTATATTGGATTTGCACAAAACAATATTCTGAGATTCACACACAAATCAAATGTTAAATCTGGTTTACTTTTGTTCCTTCTCTCATAAACAGTTTATATCAAATTAAATGATTGTTGATTTTTGTCATTCTACTTATTTTAAACTATCAATCTTTATATTTTATTTACAAACATCAATATTTGGGATTAATTTCAGAGATTATATTCGACTTTTAATTGCTTTAATATAAATATCATTCATGAATCTTATCTCTTTTATAATGAATATTTAAAAATCTTATATTTTAAGCTAAAAATGGAAAGTACAAAAAATGGAAAGTTCAATCTTATTTTTTTTGGCTAAAAACGGAAAGTACAAAATGGAAATGGAAAGTACAAAAAATGGAAAGTTCAATCTTTTTTTTTTGAGTTAAAAATGGAAAGTACAAAATGGAAATGGAAAGTACGAAAAATGGAAAGTTCAATCTTATTTTTTTGAGCTAAAAATGGAAAGTACAAAATGGAAATGGAAAGTATAAAAATTGGAAAGTTCAATCTTATTTTTTGAGCTAAAAATGGAAAGTACAAAATGGAAATGGAAAGTACAAAAATTGGAAAGTTCAATCTTATTTTTTGAGCTAAAAGTGGAAATGGAAAGTACAAAAAAGGGAAAGTTCAATCTTATTTTTTGAGCTAAAAATGGAAGGTACAAAATGGAAATGGAAAGTACAAAAAATGGAAAGTTCAATCTTATTTTTTGAACTAAAAATGGAAAGTACAAAAAAGTGGAAAGTTCAATCTTATTTTTGAACTAAAAATGGAAAGTACAAAATGGAAGTGGATATACAAAAAAGGAAAAGTTCAATCTTATTTTTTGAGCTAAAAATGGAAAGTGCAAAATGGAAATGGAAAGTACAAAAAAAATGGAAAGTACAAAAAAATGGAAAGTTCAATCTTATTTTTTGAGTTTAAAATGGAAAGTACAAAATTGAAATGGAAAGTACAAAAAATGGAAATTTCAATCGTATTTTTTGAGCTAAAAATGGAAAGTACAAAAAATGGAAAGTTCAATCGTATTTTTTGAGCTAAAAATGGAAAGTACAAAAAATGGAAAGTTCAATCTTATTTTTTGAGCTAAAAATGGAAAGTACAATTTCGTTATAATCAATTTTGAATCTTTTTTATTCGAATTCCATTTCTGATCTTTTAAAAAAGTGGAACATATCTCGGGGGAAAATGAATAGGTTTAGATGGATAGAAAATAACCGTCGGCGAAAATATTTCCAACTTCTATCATTCAATGTCAGTGAAATAAATTAATTTCCCCGAAGCAGCGAGGGGTAGAGATGTTGAATAACGTAAACAAACATGAAAAATTCGAGCCATCACATAAGAATTTACTTTCTGTTCCCCACCTTAGTTTTTAGTGCTGCAGCAATGGGCGCGGTGGGTGTTCGGATAAAAGAGCTCGCTGATCCGCAACCACTTTGCGTTGGGGTAGGCAAAAATGAAAAAACGAAGGTATGGAGATTCTCTTCTGTGGGCACAAAAGGGGGATGCGTTACTGAGAGGGGCGGGGGTTCCAAAAGTTCCAAAGAGTTCCAGCCCGTTGCGCGGCACGGTCTACATACAAAACAGAGTCGTCTTTCTTTCTTTTTTTCTTTTTCTTTTTTTCGGATAACTCTTTGAATGTTGAAACTCGCTTAAAGTTGAAAGACCGGGTTGAAATATTTTAAGATCATAAATGCCAGGTTAGACTCCGTTAAGAATGGCCATAAACATCACAAAAATCAAGGAAATGGAGAAATTAGTGTCAAACTTGCGTTGTGGGTTTTAAAAGCAGTGGTTATTTCGGAACTTCAGATCGAAATAGTGCTTTTTTTTTTGGTGGTACATTACTCACATTTAGAAACGCATTAAAAAAAACAGCATGGCTAATTTATTTATTACAATATAATGTTTTATTATGGAATTAAAAGACACAATTAATTTGTCGATGTTCTCTACTTCATAAAATCGTTCACATTAAAAACTAAATATATTTCATTTAGTTTTATTGCATTATTATTTATATTTATTTAGTCTTATATTTAGTTTTCCATACTTCATCAGGATTTAGGGATGTAAAATAGTTTTTTGTTTATGAATCGAAATGAAAAATAGTTTAATGTGACGTATAAGTAGCTAAGGCATACTTTTGACCATAGCTGGCGTCACTGAAACAAGAGACTCTCGCTTGGCTTAAAATCTTTTTCACCAGCAAGCTTGTCTATGAAAAGTACCATAAGGAACATCAACATAAATGGCACTCATCATAGACAAGCTCGCTGACAAAAACGATTTTAAGTCGGGTGAGCATCTCTTGTTTCAGTAACGCCATCTATGGTCAAAAGTATGTCTTAGCTACTCATACATCACATTCCCTTTTTACAGGGGGGGGGGACATTCATATACCTCATATATAGAGAACAGGTGAAAAACAACCAGCCCCGCAGCGGGACTCTGGCTACTTCTATTTGGGCCAGGACACCGGCTCCTTCCATTTATTCTTCTATATATGAAATATTTCTATGAAAAAAGAAGTGCAAGAAATTAAGTGAATTAATTATTTTCGATCATAACTTTACTATTTCGTCATTTTTTCAAAGCCTAAAAAACCAACATTGCCATAAATTTTCAGTTCCAGAATATCGTTACGCTAATTTTTATTACAAAATTTAGGGTTTCAATTATAATTCCATTCCTCATCCTCATGCTCGAATTCTAAGGTTAGAGAATATAAACATCCAGCTTAATGAGCGCACTTGTCGTAACAAAGTTTTATAATCATTACATATATCCAAATCAAAAGCTTTTTTCGATACCGACAAGCATTCATTTCTGTGCGTTAAAAATAGTTTTTACGAGTTGCCCGCGCTTAACGCTGGGCCAACGCTATTGTTCTTAGAATACTTTGGCTTAATTAAGCTTCCATAAATCACTTTTAGTAAGGGGTTTGTTTTTGCGAGAGGGAAATCATCAAAAGCAAATATAATTACGGAGAGATATAGTGTTTCTCATGAACAACAGGATGGGTTTTTTTTTCGAACGCACGCACAAGCGCATACCATTTTTACTTTCTGGTATTCGAACTATACAAAGGCAATGTATTGCTACCGTCAAAAAAATTCAACCTTGAGAGTTTGACGAATTCTCATGTTTTCAGTCATATTTGAATTCGAAAATATATTTTTGGAACTATGTCTATCTGTCTCTCTCTAAATAAGATGAACGGATAGTCGGATGAAATTTGGCTCATGGGCTTAAGAACAAATTCGTATGTGCTGGCTTTCTGGCACAGAGGTAGCGCGTCTTCCTCGTATTCTGGGAGTCCCGGTTTGGGCATTGTTATTCTTCTGTGTGCTATCTGTGAGATGTGTGACTGTGCCCCCCTGTAAAAAGGGGCTGTGCAAGCAAATGTAGTGAGTGTGTAGCTAAGTCGTATTCTTGGCCCTAGTTGGGGGTACTTCAAAAACAAGAGACGCTCCTTTAAGCTTAAAATCATTGATGGCCGTCAGCGTGGTTTTCCATGGCAAGTGCCATTAGAAACAATAACAACAAAAATAATATATTTAATTATTCTTCTACTATATATTAAAGTTTCTGTTTTATTTTCACATTTTTTAAAAAAGTTTTTTCATTTGTTTTAAAAGAGTGATTTAACAAATTGACCTATTTTTTGCTGGTGTATCAGCGGCGGGGGGGGGAGCTTGTCCTTGGCAAGTGCCATAAGTAACAACAACAACAACACAAATTTGTATGTTGCTATCAAATTTTGAACGAAATCTATTTCGTAGAAGTCTTGATGTCTGAATAGCTATAAAATGAATAGAACTTCGGGATGCATATTTAACAATAAAATGCTGATTTTTATCGAATTTTCAACCAATCGCGTTAAGGGAATGACTAAATATCGATTTTTAATATCGCGTACATGCAAACATAATAAATAAAAATATCAGAGATAAACAAAATTTTCTATGGCATTAATAATTTCCTGTAATTCCCTCTGAAAGAGTTTTTATATTAATTCAACTCAATCAGAAAAAGCAATCTATTGAATCAATCAAAAGTAATTATCTCATTTAGAAATGAGAAAATGAAACAGAATGTAATGTATTACAGAGCAAACTAAAATTATTATAAAATAAAACTTATAGCATAGATATTTATACATTTTGGGACCAAATCCATCAAAAGTTTGAATGCCTATCTTGTAATGACTTGATCCAACTCGATCAAATAAGAGCGCAGCGTTTAATCCCTTAACCGATTTGCCCGTACACCGTACGTGCATCGATTTATCGAATTTTGATAGTTGTAAACAGAAAATAAATCATTTATAGCAATTATAATTAAATAATAAAATGACTTCGAATACTTAGAGAAGCCAAGTATTCCATGAATTTCCATTTGAATCAAAAAAAGAAAATATTCCCAAAATAGAAGGTGTCATCTTATAAGATAGTAATGAAAATAAACCAGTTAAGGTGTTAAAGACAATTTCTTAATTTACAGCCTTTTATACATAAAAACCACTCGTTCTCATCTAGGTCAATATGATTGATAATATTTACATTACAGTTGAAAGTTATACTTGGACAGTTTCTCGATTAATTTCGGAGAAACAAACTCACAAGGAAAGCTAACAGGCTGTTAGCGCATCAGGCTACTGCAGGGGTAGCTCAAGGGATCCACGTGTATTCATCGGATTGGGTAGTGGGAATCATAAGAAGCTTGTCTCACCTCCTTCAAAACGACGATTCTCTGAAGACATCCAGACTCCGAAGTCTCTCTCGAACCCTCCAGCAGATCTTCGCCTCTCTTCCAAAATCTCGCGGGTTTTTTTTTCGGTCAAAACACCGCCTATCGTTTTCACATTGGTGCACTTGAGCTCCCGGTTACCCAATGCTTATTCATAAATAACCCCAATGGTCTCGAGTTGACATTAGAAAGGTTCGTTAATGAACCACCATCGTAGCTAACCCTCTAACATAAAATAAAGGTTTGCATCCGATGAGTTTGACACTCTTTCTCATTTAAGATACAATTAATTTCCTTGAAAGGACGAAAAACCATATATATATTTATCCGGACTCGACTTAATGTCCAAATGATCCCATTAGGGAAAAGAACCCCTATCTGGCAGTGTAGAATCATTTACAAAGAGAAGGGATTACATAGTTTATGTCACAGTTGGTCAGAAATCCAATTATCAAGTGTGGTAATAATAGAACTCGCAGCGGTCAAACAGGAGTCTCAGAGCAAAGGAGACGAATCTTTACAGCCTGTACCCTGCATGCTTATAAATGCAATAATTCAAAAATGAAACAAATGAGATAAATGGAATCTCGTTTATAGTTTAAGAATATAAATTACGAATCTTTATCAGATTTTGAGCTCTATCTTGGAAGATCATCTGTGTGACGGCACTTTCCCAAGCATGTAAATGAATACTCAAAAATGCAATGACTTAAGATTGTGAAGTTTGAGGTGGGAACTTGCGACTTTAATTGTAATTTTATATCAAATTTGTGTTGCAATCTTTTGAAAAAACAGCACTCCATTTTCATATGCTTATATATTAACCGCATCTCAGCGATTAATCTCCAAAAAATTCGGTAAAAATCACACGTTAAGGTCTTACGTTACTGTTATTCATCAATGATGGGTACGAAATAATACACAATTGCATTTATTATTGAATATGTGAGAGAATAACCACTTCGGAAAATGTCTTTTTATCTTATAAGAATCATCAAAATGTTCGAACCCGAGATTTTGACAAATCTCTATGTTTCAAGTTTTTTAAGTCATAGGAATTACATAAAAAAGGATGAAATTTGTAATAAGTTGTGGCGAGTTTTGCGGAAACAAAAATAAGTTTTCGTCTAATTTTCAAAAAAAAAATCATTTATGACATAAAGTATGTGTTTATTGTTTGCTGTAATTTTTTGATTATAAAAACATATTTTATTATTATCGATGTCAACATTGACATTTAAACATATTTTACTGCACTCTAACGTAAATAAACTATAACATAAATTTAAAAAAAAGAAAAGAAATAATCTTTGGAAGACTGATGTTGTTATAATTTAAGACAATTTATAATAAAGCAAATAAAAACATAAACTGTATAAATATATGCAATAGCACAATAATGTGGCATAAAAGGAATAATTAAAAAAATATTATCCCAATTATATTCTTACCAATAATTCCTTAATCTCGATACAAAATGAGCAAAATTAAATATAACTGCAAAAGTTTTCATGAAGACAGCCATGTACCACCTACTGTAAGAAAATAGGATAACCGTTTGATCTTTATCTGATATTCAACGCGTAGTCGGAAGTCAAATAATCAAGATTTAATAATAAAATTACATTCTATCTACAGAACTCGCAAGGACTGCTGCAAAATCTCATTTCGAGAATTTTAGTTTTTAGTAAATATATATAAACAATGACACAGTTTCGTCGATGCCCCGTCAACCTTACCAAACACGCTATTGATAGTAATGAAACAAAACAGAAAGTCTGGTGCTTTATTTTAATTCAGAGAATCTGTTTCCAACATTTGGCCTCATTTGATCGCGATAAATTCCTCTGGAAGCATTTCATTGGCGAGATAAATTTGGCGCGTAATTCCTCCGACCGTCTGGATGACGTCAATTGATTGAAATCATGTGATCCTTAGGGTGGGCCCGCAGATGGAGGGGTGGGTGTGGAACATAAAAAAGGAAACAATGAACGAGATAAAGAGAAAAACGGGGGCGAGCGACGGATGTTTTATAAGGGTTGATACGGGACTGAGAAAGTTGTGTAGGCGATATCTTTCTGCCTTTTGATATGCAGTTGAGGGAAGAACTGTCACACCCTCTGCTCGGAAAGGGAATCTACGAGCCAGCTGCTCATCGGATTTCTTTTTTTCTTTTTGTGCCCTGTTTATAAATCGTGCTGGTGATGAAAAAAGTGGCAATCTAAGATTCGCTTGTTCTCTTGGGACGAAAAAAAAATTTGCTCCTCTCTGTTGCTGTGATTATTTTACTACTGGAATGACAGATTTCTTTACACAGTTGTTAGAGTTGGACTAGTCATGTGTGGGGGTCATCACCCTTTCTTCGCAATACCCCTAGATCTCAAAATATTTGTGATAACAGGTGCTTTTTCTCTGTTAAGACATATCTATCTGTCCCTTACAGTAACTGGTTTGTTGAGATAACCCAAACTTGCTCCATACTGGACCTTCAAATAACGAGTTAAAACAGTAGTTTCAGTTATCAATTCTATATACCAGGTATAAATTTTGTAAGCAATATTAGAGTATCTGATAATTTTCAGCGGTTATTCTTCTGAAACAAATGTCTAAGATACATCTACATTTTGACCTTTTACACGTACTTATTCTAGTGGCCAAAAGATGAAAATCAAAACGAATGTTAGCAAATCTCTCCCATTATTAAATTGATTTATTCTATAAAATCTAACCACGAAAAAATCAAAGACGGTGATTAAATTATTGAAATTAGAGGTATATGGAATGTATATTCTTAAAAGTAAATTACATAAAAATAACATTGGTAATATTTTTTTTTTTTCCTTTTATATGAAGTATTGAAGATTTTCTTTGTTTAGCAGGTGGTTTTTGAAGTAACAACTACTGGCAACTACTTTTGCTTTCGGTTCGTGGAAAGAGGTGAAGTAATTCAATAGCATCACTGTTGTATTAAATTTCGATACGTAATTTAAAAGAAAAATCAGCATTTTTACTATTATTTTGTTTTACTTCAATTCAAGTGGTTCAGTTTGTTGAAAATATTTCAAAATGGCGTTGAAAACTTTTGATAGAACTTTCTTGCTCTTAGAATCAATACACATAGCAAAAAAATTCCTTATCGGAATTAAAATTATCATTATCTTTTTTAGAATGTAAGGAAAAATAAAAAAAATCTATAAGAATTATTTCAGGGAAAATGCATATAACGTAGAATCAATAACTCATGTATGGAAATGATAATTTTTTCCGAATATATTAAAATGAGATTTGATAAAAAAATCTTTTATCGTCAAAAGTGTTTTATTGAGCAAATTTTATTTAAATTTTTTTACTGTCATTGCAAATTTGAATACACATATATTTAGAAAAATTTGAATAAAGATCATAATAGATTTTTTTTTCTATCCCAGTTTGAAATCTAAAATTTCATTCAATATCGAATTTCAATACCTTTTCTGGAGTCAGATTAGTTCGAGATACATATTTACAGTTCATAAAGTCAAAATTAAAGCTTCAACTGACACAGTTCTTCACTGAATATTCTTTTTAAATAAATCATATTATCCACATACTTTAGGATGAATATCGTTCATATATTTTTATTTATATGTTTGATTCATTCATATTAAAGTCATCTAAAGATAACATTTCTTTAACTTTTCCATTCGTAGCTTCTATTTATAATTAAAAAATAAACACTGAGCGGAATTTTGAAAATATCTCCGATGAGACGAAGTCTTAATTTCTGTTTTTGGTTAACAATTCAGAAATTCAGTGTTTCTCTTTTGTTTCCTCTGTTTTTAGTAGCGCAAGTTTGAATGTTTTTATTATTATTATTTTTGGAAATACAATTAAGCAAGTATAAAATTTAATTATGGTATTGTAAACATTGCATTTTATTTACATTTTTTAATGCTGGATTGCAGCAAAGATCAATGAGCTGTAGTTAGCAATAAAATCATGTTGATTCATTATATTATCATTTTATGAAATATTTCGAATTTATTTCTGTTATTTTCTTTCAGAAATTTTCTATTTCGTATTTAGAAATGCATTCTTTTTTTGCCAGTTTGTGCAATTTATTCTGAACCTGTTTTAATTATTAGTTTTGATTTGAACACTCGTACATTTCGGTTTTTTATTGCTTATTTTTAATGTTACTTTATATTTAAATCAGGAATCATTGCACTTTTTTTATATTTCGTAAGCACTCGTACATGTAACTTACTACGATAGCTTTCTTTAGTTAATCTGTGATAATTGATTCTACAATATTGTTAACAAGCAAATAAACTGTCTATGTGGGCATTCTTTACTTGTAATTAATTATAAGTAAAGAAAGCAGATACAACGAGTAGAATACAAGCAGAATATATGATTACATTAATTTCTCTTTTTATGCATGTGTGAGAAAGCAAAAATGGTTTATTTAAGGTTTTCATGCAATTAGAGAAAAACGATACTCCGCTTCATAAATTTCAGATACTGAGGTTTAGAAATTTTTGCGTTATGTCTAAATTTAAATTATTTTAATGATGTTTTCCAATAAGACCAATTGCTGTTGGTCTCGTTTTCCGCTTTACAGCGGAATGAGGGTTGCAGTAGCTTCTGAGGGTAGGCATACCATTACTTCGACTCGGCTGAAGCAATACGGATTAAACAATCGGCCGCCCCAAAGCCACCCCACCCAGCACAGAAGTGCAAAACTAACTCTTGAGGAATTAGGATTAAAGACTCCTCGGACAGAAAAAAACATATATGAATAAATATATAAAGAAATTAAACATCCAATTAAACATGTAACATTATTAGTACATACAAACATGAATAAGTCCACAAAAAAACATCCCAAATAAGCAAAAAAGTGGTAGAATTAAATAAAAGGCACGTGCTTCTGAGGGTATGAACCCCTGAGCCCCCGCAGGTAGAAATTTAACTTTTAGCTCGCATACGTCACAAACTCTTTTTACGGGACGGACTTCATTCGTGCATTTCATTCATTTATGCCCAGATTGTAATTTAGATCTTGAATATAGAACGATCACTTCTAACCCAGTGCTCATAGTGGTATTACTCTTGACATGGAGTACTTTGTGACCAAGTCATATTTAACGTGCGCCAGCTATCCCACACACGGGGAGTCTTCGACTATCGAGTTCGAACTCGCACACCAAGTGCTGTGAATCCAGTGTATTATCAGCCAGAAAATCCTTACCCATTAAGGATGATAATTCTCATTAATAAAATATAAATTGAGATTTGTTTATATTGCAATCAACTTCTGCTGCTCTAATGAGATAATCCTAATGGTTATATTCTGTGAATTTTAGGAGATAATAAATTATAATGAGTCTATTTATATTTAGTTTCATTTTTATCAATTTACAATAATGGGTTTTATTCTTGTAAAAATCTTCTGAAACGTTTCTTATTAAGATTCATTAAAGCTACATAAAATATATACTTTTATCGTTATATTAATAAGCATTATTTATTAATTTTTTTATCATTATTTATTAATTAATATAGCAGATATAATAATTGTTGTGGAATATTTTTTATTCTCTCCCGAAATATTTATACTGCAAAAATGTAAATTTAATTTAATTTAATTTAATTTAAATCAAAAAATAATGTGGTACTAATGTTAAGAGCAATATAAGACTTAATAAGAGGTATAACATAAAGAAAAATAAATGCATAATTTTCAACTTTATGGTTTCCATTTATAACATTAAAATACTTTAAGCATTAAGATATCAGGCTGACTCGATGATGTTAAATAAATTTCCGACTAAATTGATTCTTTTAAATTTTATGATGCTCTGCATAGTCGAGTGGAATTTCACCTTTTCCTCCATGTGAAAGATAAGCGTTAGATCATTATCTTATAACAAAATTATCGAGCGAAAAAAACAGTGTTGTATATCTGTTTAATATTGAAAACTGTAAATCCTATAATTAATGTCTTAAGATGAATAACATTGATTAATTTCAATATATCTTCCACTTTGTATTCTAAAAATATGAAAAGGTATTTTAATTCTTGTAATTTATCATCCATTAATACACTATAAAGAAAGCCTCTGCTATCTTGTCTTTCATTGCTTCTGGCTTTACAATGATGTGTTAGAGATTTTGATTTCAACTCAAACGAAAACTTTAACAAGGAATAATGCCGAAAGTTCCTGATGTCCTGAACAAGAAATGAAAATTATGAGGACTTGAAAATGCTAAACGATTATCTTAAAGGCTTAAATGAATGGCAAAATTACGACCTTCAGAAGAAAAATGGAAGAAATCCATTCTATTACAATATATTTATTATACTAAATAAATATAATACTTTCATTTTTTACGAAATTTTTTACATAAAACTGTTAGGCATATATTTATTTTAATAACTTCTAAATACCATAATGAAGTCAATTGTAAGACAAATAATAATAAGTTGGTTGTAAGACAAAATATTCCTCCCTCTGTAGCTTAAGAATGTCAATCAGGCATTTTTTATATATGTCTCTCTTACCATATTTGTAGATTTGGGCTCGATGGTCTAGTGGTAATGTCTCGGTTTCAATAAAAGGAGGTTTTCAGGTTCAAGGCCTGATTCTACCGAAGAACCGTTGAGTAAACGGTTCTGGGGCAAGTTAAATTCTTCGGGTCAATTACATCTGCTTCTCCAATTCCTTCCGTTGATGTGGTGCTGAAGTTTGGAGAAGGGGGTATGGCGATTCAAAATTATGAAGTTTATCCCAAAATAGCCCTAGTGTTGCTTTCAAACGGAACATTAATATAACTAAACTTGCCCTATTTTGACTAACAGGTCGCATTACCTTGAAACAGGCAGCATCTGTTTGATTGGGACATCAATCATTCTTAACTTATTATCCTTCAATCATTCTGTAATAATTCTGTTCTGTATCTGTAATAATTCTGTTCTTCAGGATCTGTACTCATTCTTTTCTACTGTATCTGTAATCATTCTGTTCATCTGTATCTGTAATCATTCTGTTCTTCTGTATCTGTAATCCTTCTGTAATTCCTTCAGTCATTCTGTAACATTTCTTTAAAATGGGACATTAATATAACTAAGCTAAACTTGCCCTATTTTGCCTGACAGGTTACATTACATTGAAACCGGCAGCATC
>JAOUZG010053459.1:5505068-5518989 GCA_026289955.1 Argiope argentata | reverse complement strand
GGACATTAATATAACTAAGCTAAATTTGTACTATTTTGCCTGATATGATGCATTACATGAAACAGGCCGCATCATCTACTGTATCATCTTTCAATCATTCAGAAGCATACACCAGACATTTTGATTTACTCCACTCGAAGAAAGGGTGAAAAATAATATTACAGATTGTGGAGAAAATGTTTTATTCCTTCCAATGTATTAGATCAAAAAAAATTTCTTTCAAGAAAGGACAAACAATAGAGCCTCGGTAAAAAAGATACTTTTGTAGTCTGGTATTTAGGAGGTTGCAAACATGACAATATTTCTTAGAACAAAAATGAATTAAAACCGATTGTTCTATTCATGGATCTACCAGAATCGTCAAGAATTAATCTTTAATTCATTTCTAAGGTTTGTGAAGTTATTAACCCTTTTCGGCGACCATGTCGTTTGCCTAGAATATTGATTTTTATGACAGTTAAGCAGAATACATTAAAATTTCATTTTGAAAATTATGAATTATTCATTTGATTTAGAATTTTATAATTATTTTTATGTGAGAACTTCAAATTGTTTTGGTTAGGAGGTTTTGGTGTCTCCGAAATTTCGAGGCTAGAAATATTCATTTTTTCATTGATAGATAGCGAATCACCTGCCCCATGACATTAGAGATTTGTTTTACCAGTATTGTTGGAGCTATTTAATTAAATTTATTATCTATTAGTTTTCAAGATGTAAATTGCATTAATTTTTGTGCTTTTTTCCTTTTAATCCTTTTTTAAAGGATTAAAAATATACTTTCTACATATGAAATACTTATTTCATAATTTTACTGAAGGACATGTACTTCACCAGAGAAACCATTTTTAGAAAGTTTAAATTAGTTATTATATTGTTAGCTTTCTTATAATCTAATAGAAAAATTATGGTACTAAAATAGTTATAGTTACTAGTAAAGGAATAATAGTAATTTTGGCTAAAATTATTATAAGGTAAATATTTACTCCATGAATCGAACGCAGATTCTTTTTTTCCTTTAATAATATATGCGATATTTGGAATTAGTTTTCTGTTACGATGTAGTGTTAGTAGACACAAGTAATAATTTGAATTCTATCTTTTACCTAAGGTGAAAATGATTTAATACATTTTTGAATTCACCGTTCTAATATTATTAAGTTTTATATTATACGAAAATGATGTAACTTCATATATCCCTTCTAATAAACTTCACGTAAGCTTTAGATAATGTATTTCATTCTTTGATAAATATACAAAAACATCTTTTCTTCAGCGTAAAGGATCAAATAAGTAAGAAATTCAGCTAAGTAATTTTGTTTGAATAATTTATTACATTTAAATATTTGTTACCAAAAATGACAGCTTATTTTATTATCTAAAATCTACCATTATTTTTTACAACGTAGACATTTTGTTCCCCATTATTCATCAAGATGACTCAATCAGCACAGTTATCAATTAACGTGTAACTAGCAAAAAATTAGTTAGCTCGGATATTAAATATTTGAATAATATTGAATGCTATAAATCATCGTTATGAATACATTGGAGGACGATTTAGGGTTATTTTAAAAAATGAATTGTAAAATTTTAATAATGTATTTTTTTATGATTCTCTGATTTTTTTTTTGAGTAAAGTCATATATAGCTGTCATTAGTTTTAATGTTAAAATTATTCAACGAAAAGGCAATAAAGATTTAAAATGTTACATTGGAAAAAATATTAATGTTATATAACCGTTCTTGACATTATTATCATAGATGCACTTTTGACGTTCAGAAATGGCTATATATTTTAGTTAAATTATTAAGTTAAGCAAATACATATTTTAAAAAAAATTATGGAAGTGAAATGTTTCTTAAAGGGATAATTTATGAAACTCCTAACAAAAGGAATCAAAGTTTAAAATCACATTGTTTTTTTAATTCTAAAATATATAATATATGTTATAAAAAATAAAGTTATTACTGAGCCTTCAATGACTTGACTAGAAATATGTTTTACTAATTTTTTTTTGCGAAAAGATAAAAGAAACTTATAAAAAATCAAAAATTGAAATGTAATTTTATTTTCATTTTTATAAGTCTTAGGTTTGTCAAGATGTCTATAGGATGAAAACTTAATTCTCACTGATAAACGTTAATATTTTCTGATAAGCAGTCATGAAACTTTAAAACAGATATTTCACTAAAAGTACTTTGACTATTTTCTTAACTTTTATTACGTTTCGTCAAACTTTTACTATTATTTATACGCTTGTCAAGTTGTAAAAATAATTGCAATATCCATATTACTTAGACAGAAGGAAAATATAGAAAAAATAACATAAAACATCTTGAACTGCTTCATTATCAAATATAGATATTTAGATGACTAGCCGATTTGTTTGTTTTAATTAACCCTTTAGAATGTTCATTTTTTGGAATGCATTTAAAAACCTTTCGCCGTGTTATGTGATTCAACTAACAATTGTGCTGATCTGACAAAAAATTAAAGAGACTTACTGACCCACCTTATAGCAAATTCGATTCAATTCGATAAATTACTAAATTCGACTAATCTTACAGCTAATTAAAAAGAGCAAATACTACGTAATATAAGCAACAGCAGAACTGATTATTGACAAAAATAAAATCTGGAAAGTTTGACTTACATCAAATTATTTAAAAACATTATTATATGAATATATGTTATTAAAATTATGAAAAAAATTCTATGGAAATGGAATTGCTATCATTAAACAAAGATTTTGTATGTATTAAAGTGATAAAAAAAACTATTTTTTTAAGATAAAGGTATTAATTTTCGTAGGCAAGACATAAGTAGTATTCATTTGGTGACAGATAAGCCTATTTTTCTTCTCGTTTAAATTTTCGACCACTTAATAACAGTATTTGTCGGTTTTAACGGCAACCAAAAAGCTACAGAAAAAAAAATTCGCCAAATTATAAAACTATACTTAAGTGCATAAATGTACGTACTTAATAAATAAGCACATAAACGCAGTTAAATTATGTGCTAATCACTTGCTATATAGTTGAACCAAATTAGCCATATTGGTGAAATTTTTTCTTGGCGCTTTTTGGTCGCCAATCGTTTTTTACTTACAACTGAAACATACTTTAATTTCCTTTACCTTTTTTCTCTTTGATTGAATGAATTTTTTGGTGACATGACGAAACATATCCGGAACATCTAATAATGTTTTGGAGATCCATTAATTAATTACGTGAAGCGTTGAATTCAATGCAGCTGTAAAAAAACCATCAATGAAGCAGTCTGGAATTCGAATGGCAGTTTACTTACATTTAAACTGTTGCCATTCGACAAAACATAATAAGATAAAATTCTATAACAAGTACGTTACTGTTTTAAATAGAAAGAGATATTTTGTATATCGATATATTCTTCTATCGATATACAAAATGCTTACAATACGATATATTCTGATGTCATTAGTCAAACTATTAATGACTCTTATTTACAATTCAAATTTTTTTTCCTTAAGAAAAATAAAAACAATGTAATAAATTTTTTTAAAGAATAGAAATTAAAATATAATATATATCATTAGTTTAATATTTAGATATGTTAGGAAATATTTTAATAAAAATAATTAAATATTTATTTCAGTTTCCCTATTTCATATAGTGGGAAAAAATCGTCTGCTTAACATTTGTTTAACTAAGTAGAAACATCTGTAAAAATATTTGAATATTTATTTTACTTGAGCTATTTGTACGTTTAGTAAAGTTTGTTATTATTATTTTCAAGCTTTTTAAAAATCGTTTGCTTTTTATATTTACCATTTCCTAGAGTAATAAAGAAGGAGAATCCACTTATGGTATTATCTTTATCGCTACGCCTTTTGTGATGAAATGAAGTTAGAATTCTGAAAGAAAACAGAGAAGGAATTTAGGTGAAATTTTATTATTTTCTAATTTTTATAATAGAATAGATAAATTAGATTGTATCTATAATTCAATATTTCATCAAAAATGGAAAGAACTTCTTTTTATAAATTTATTTCAGAGCGTACAAATCTTCTAAGATTTTTTTTTTTTCATCTTCCCTAATCAATTACATGGGCAGCAAGATCAAATAAAGGGAAATAGTTGAGTAAATTTTAGGTAATTTTTTTAGTAAAAACTTTATGATTTTTACTTTTTAAAAATACTTTCAAAAGATATTACTTCAAATAATTTTTCGCATATTATGTTATTACTGCAAAATGAATGAATTCTTGATAAATGCCAAATGAAAGTTTATATCATTTTGTGGCATAAATTTTATTTCAAAATATATATATGTATTGAAAAATTGTTTTTAAAAAAAGGAATTTAGATGAAAATTAGCGTAATTCCATAATTAGAAACTAGAATATAATGCTTTAGTTTGCTATGAAAAACATTCTTTGAACATGAATTATCGATTTTTTAAAATGAATGCCGATTAAATTATTTTTGCTAACACTCTGCCTTCGACGATGTAAGGTTAGATACTTTTCAAAACATCATAACGAAAGTTTCATTTTTCAAGTAGATATAAAAATGTTTTTAACATTTCAGGAAAATTACTCCTTTGCTGAATATTCGAATTCATATTTCTAAGATCCAAAGAATAGTGCGTAAAAAATATCTCCAAAATCTAAAATTTTGGACTTAAACATAGTTCGGACATAGCAAATTAGATTAGGAATAGTTTTATATCCAGAGAAAGTAAAGATCAAATGTTTCATTTCTAAGATATGTTCTTAAAAACTTAAGATAAAAAATTTCTAAAAACTAAACATATTGAAATGAAATATGTTTAGTTTTGAAATATTTAGCGGATACCGAAAAAATTCAAGAATATTCTTTATTGTGTATTTTTATATGCTCTCTAAGGTAGATATAATTTTAGCGCCTTAATTATTAGTTACAAACAACAACTAAGAATATTTTAATATCGATTACCCTATTTTTAACCGAATTTTATTAATTCAAGATTGTTACAGACAAAATTATCTCGAATTATTGAAAATTTGTTTTATAAATATTTAATGTAAACCGTGAGGTCATTTCTTTTTACGAATTTTTTAAATTTTTTAAATTTTAAATTATAAAAATATGTTTCAAGAACTATTATGTATTAACAAATCTTTTTATTGACTATCAACAAGTTTTTTTCGGCATTTATTATTATTGATCATAGAATCCGCTGATATTATTAATTTTCATTTTTTTGCATTTTATACTGATTATTTAATTGGATAATCTAAAGAATATTTTTTCACACTCAGCTTTGTAAAGCGTTCTTAGAAATAATGCAGTTTTTCATGCCTAAAATGGACATTTTATACATTTTTATTAAAGTTAAAATGGGCTTGAAAAAGGAAAAACGTTTCTTTTTTCTTCTTTAGATAATTTTAATCAAGAGGTCAATCTAATAAAAATTCATCTCCAGGTTATGCACCTTTCACAATTAATGGAAGACTTTATTCTTATCCAAAGAGGCTGGATCGGAATAGATTTTTGTGTAGCGAAAATCGTCTCCATTTCTAACATTGGCTCCCTTTTCTGAAATATTTCTTGACTTTTAAAAGTAATGAAACTATAATCTGAGTTTATGGTAACGGTTTTTGTTAACGCATTAAAAACCATTCATAAGTTTTCTCGTTTCTCATAAACAACAAAGTTATGAGGATTTCAGAACGTACAAGTTTGCCAAAATAACGTGCTATCCCAGGCGTGTGTATTTGAGATTTTTTTACGGTCCTTAATGTGTTAACAGAGATTACCTCTTACATTAGTTCAGATAAATTAGATATCTCAATAAGCAAGATAACACTAAAGGAAAAAATTTAAATCTAAATTTTGCTTTAAAGCTCAATGGAAAATTTTACAACATAAATCACAAATATCATAGGCCAAGATGATTAATCTGAAAATGAGCGTTCTTCCTTTATTCTAAAATCTATAAAAGGCTGTTTGAATTAAACTTCTTAGAAATTTAGGATCTTTCCCTTTCATAATCAGCTAAATTACATTTATAAAGCTTTTTGCATTTTTTTTTATTTATAAATAACTCACGAATATGCAAGCCAGTTTATCATCCATTCTTTGACTGCTTTAATCTAAAATTTGAAACAATGCAATTATAGGTTGAAACTAAATGGATTTTATTATTTTAATTGTTTCCGATTTTGAGTTATTCTATACTTCTATACTACTATTATAAATGTGAAAGTTTGGATGGATGGATGATGGGGTTCAATCACGCCAGAATGGCTTAAGGAAGTTGGACGAAATTTAGCACAGAGATAGATTATAGTCTACAAAAGAACATAGGCTAATTTTTATTCCGGTTAATTGAGTGGTTAATTTTTTATTAATTAGAAACTAACTTTTCCACCCAAAAAACATAAAAATCTGAAAACATCTGCTTGATCTTTTTGAATCGTTTTTTTTTTCTATTTCCGGTATTCTTTTAGTATTATCTTATGCAATGGAATTCTTTGAGATTTATAGTCGGATTTTCCGATAGAAAGCTTTTTCATCAGAACAAAAAAATATTTAAAAAAAATCTTATCGTTTATTTTTATTTTTCTGTTTCCGCTTTACATTTTAATATTATCTTACTATTCTAAAGGAAGTTTTATTAATTTTTTTTCTTACTCTGTTCTTGTGTTAATATAATTCTATATTTCCTTTTCATTTCTCTTAATTTTTTTTCTTGCTGTACATATTCCTTTTGCCTATTGTCATCATTTTCGTTTAAATTTTTAAAAGTATCTTTATAGTTTCATGTACATAGCTTTTAAAGGGTTTTTTCTCCACACTAATGATGTTAGACGTAACATGTTTTCGATTGGTTATTTCAAATTATTCTATTTATTTTCGTAGTGTATGATAAATTTAAAACTAAACATTGTTAATTAATAGATCTTTTTATTCCTTCAGAAGTGCTTTTGAATAAAAATAAAATAGATTAAGTGAAATTAAAATGTTCTAATCTACATAGTATTATCCCAACGGGTGCTTAAAATTCTCGTCTTTACGTTGCTCCAATTGACGTTGAAAATTTATGCATGCATACGGTTTGATAACATTTCACATTGTGATTAGACTGTCAGTTCTCACATATACACATCAAAATTTCTAATACGTACGAAGTCGCGGGTAAGAGCTAGTATGATCATATGACGAACAAACAGACAATCTCTATGAGCTCGGTTTTCGTCGAAGATTTGAGAAAAATTTACAATTTCAATGTAAGGAAAACGCACCGAATTTCATCTGGTTTATTAACTGAAGTATTTTAATCATCATTTTCAGAGTCAAATAAAATTTCAAAAATGATTTTTTTTCTAACTAGAAGTGCTTAAAACTAGAAAAATCTTCAAAATCTCGAGACTGAACATTTTTGCATTTGCAATGCTTTTTATCCATATACTTCATATAAGAAAAATAAAATGTGCAAAAAACATAGGACAAAAGCCATTATTTCCCTTAGCCATTTGAAAAATTCTTAGTTGAACTTTAAAGCTTAATTTAATTTAATCTGTCTTCATAAATCATCATTATATAAGAAGTAAATATAATCGTTATATAATATCCCCTCCAAATGGTCGGCCAACAAGCATACAGAGGTTCAAAAATTAAAAATATGTTTTTATATATTTTTAATACGGTTGTTTTAATTATGGCATACTTTACATAGCGAAGAAAATTCTTTATGTAATATGTTAAGGTGAAAAACCTTTTATCAGTATCAGGTCTGGATTTAATCAATCTATCTCTCTACTTATAATTGAAAATTAATTAGCTTATTTGTATTTTTGAGCCTTATACAATTTAATATAATTTCAAAGATTCAAACAAAATTTTCTACACTATTTCTTACCATCTAGAAAAATTTAATTTTAATTAACTTTTTTATAAATAAAATAAACTTTTAAATTACCTTTAAAATATAAACTTTTTATAATAACTAACAATAACAACATTTTATATTAATAAACTTTTAAAAAATAAACTTTTTATTACCTTATAAAAATATAATAAACAATAATAAACTTTATTATTAATAAACTTTTAAAAAATAAACTTTTTATTACCTTATAAAAATATAATAAACAATTTTATTAACTTAAACTTTTAAAAAATAAATTTTTTAATATCTTATAAAAATGCAATAAACAATAATAAACTTTTTCATAACCTTATAATGGGATTGAAGTGGGTTTTGAAATATTTTAAGCTTTTTCGCTTCTGAACAAATAATTGCGCAAAAATACTTGTACAATACTTTAAAATTTGAAGAATTATCTTTTTAATGATCTAAATTTTTTCCCTAAATTATTGTTTTTCTCAATTTAATAATTTTTTTAATTAAGTTTAATATATTTTTTTATTCAATGCCTTTTTTTTATTAAAACGCATTACGCTTATTTTAGTTTAATTATATTCCTCACTTTCATGCTTTAACCAATATTGAATACTTAATATCAATTTATAATATCTTTAAATATATAATATAATTTTTTGATATTATATATTCATAATATATAATATTATTTATTATATAGATTTATATTATTTTATATTATATATTAAGATTTTTTTGTTTGAATTGAGTTTTTCTAGTAACTTCTTATACATGTTTTAAAAGCCATTTAAATTTATTGCAATTTTTTAACTGTGTGATCTAATTTATTTTCATATTTTAGTAATTTTAAAATTTAAAGAGCTCAATTAGCTTATTAAAAGTCTTCTTTTGCCTGTTTTTAGTCTGTTGCTATTTAATTAGAAATCTATTCAGAAACAAATAAAGAAATAGATTTAAAATATTTGAAAAATATATATTTATTTATATGTTCATTGTCAATGCCAAAGCTTACATTGAATTTAACTTAATGTAAATTATTTAATTTTTGCAATTGCTGGAATTATATTTTAAAAGCCAGTTTTTTAGAGATCTATCAACCTATTGATGTCTTCTCAGTAACAGAAAAAAAATATTAATGCTGATAAGCAGTTCTTCCGCCTTTCACGTCTTGAGAACTTTGTGTTTCAAATGGCCGATAATAACAAAAATCGGATAGTTTAAAAACATCTTAATTAGAACAAAAATAAATCAAAGACTGCATTGGTTATTGTCCTTGTCTGCATCTGCACTCAAGAACATTCATTATTTCTTGGAATGAAAATTCCGATTATTTAACAAAAATTGCCATTGAGAGACAAACCCATATTTTAAGAAATCGTAATTGAAGATATAGCATTAGAAAATCTGCCTCAAAATATATACCAAATTTAGCAAAATAACACGCATGAAGAAATTCTAGGACATATTCCTTCCATTTTATTTCTTACTCAATGGATTAAAAATGAAAAAAATACTAAAAACAATGTAATTAGGAGTTGACCGGGGTCATAACAAGGTGGTTATTATTCCGTTCGTACTAAATACATTTGAAGTGGATGACAACTTTTACTGGCTTTCTTGAATCCAAAGAAAGGCCATTGACCATATTCGTTTTGAAATATTGGACTCATAGAACAATTCTATAGTACAGACACAATTTTAATCACAACTTAAGTACTAAAAATTTTTTCGCCAAAAGAAAAATCTTAATTATAGTAAAATTAAACCAGAGACTGCATCGATTTGGATTCGAGGACATGCAGTATTTCTTATTTTAATTAAAATATATTAAATTTAAATTCTTTTATATTAAATCTTAATTTAAATTAAAATTAAATATAATTTTTTTCAAAAAAGCAATTGTTAATAATTTCTATTTGCAAATTGTTCTCCGATCAGTGAAGATTTTTGATATTAAATTTTATTTCTTGACATTAGAGTATATAGCCCTAATACTCTTTTTTTTTGTTAAACATTCTTATTACCACATTTAGAAATAAAAGCTTTAGTATTTGGGATAAAGAGTCTTTAAATTGCCTACTCGTGATACTGTTAATTTTTTAAGTTAAAATATTTAATCTCTTAAAAACGCTATTATGAATTTAAAAATTTATGCTTCTCCTATGGTTAATTTTATGCAAGTCAGAATCTAGAGGCAAGGACTCAAAGAAACTTTAACATATAAGACCAATTCGGACGCTAAAACTTTTTTAATATGAATTATTTAGAGTAATAATTAATTCAGCTAAAACATCTTAGAGTAATGATTAATTAGTTTAAGCACTTTAAATGTTGAATTTAAAAACTCTACGATTTAGAAGTACATATTTCTTTCACTATTTTTGATATATGTATTGAACCATTACTAGTGAAGCTGCGGTTACAGCTCACCAAGTATAAATTTATTATTTGGAAAAAAACCCAGCTATATATACTAAATTTCATTCTATTATTTTGTTACATTTTTCAGTTATCATGCCTATATGCATGCAGGTGAAATGTAATTTTTTTTCTTGGGCTGAGAAAAATCATCCTTGATATTAATAAATATTTTTTCGATGATTATAGTAAATTATTTCTATGAGTACTATAGGTTTCTAAAAAACAAAAGCAGAGTTTCTTTTATTCAAAAGATGATAAAAAAAATTCGAAAATAAAGATTTTTATAGCAGAATATTTGAAAAATCTCGATACAGCTGATTTCAAAATGAGAGAATAGTTGGCTCCTCAAAGACCGTTTTTTTTTGTTAGAGCACTGTCGCTTTTTTAGTTGAAAATAAATGTTTTTATTCGATTAATATAAAAATAAAACTTTGAAGACATCTTATTTTGATTTGGGGTTGTTCTTCTTGTCCATGAATGAGAATCTAAAAAATAAATGTTTAATATTTATTTCAGCTGGACTTCTAATAATAGTCTATCCTTTTATTTATTGAGAGTTAAAATTCTCCATACGTACGAGTAATATTTCATTTTTCTCCTATATGATTTCATTCTTAAATATTCATCAATATTTCTTTTCTTTTTGTATAATCATTCTAAAAAGATCTTTTCTAAGCTCATTTTTATGTCATTCTTAAAAAGTCTCTATAACAATACAGAGTTTTTTTAAAAAATTATTTTCTGTCTTTATTTAGTTTTAGTTTATGTCATTATAAAAAACAATAGAAAATTCAAAATTTCTCAAATTTGATACCAGATTACACAAATCGAATTAAAAATAAGAATTTGATAAAATTTCTCCACTAATAAGTCATTTATTTTTTTATTGTTAAAAAATGCGTTTCCACTAAAATATATAGTTTACAAAATTTAATTTTTTAATATTCAAAACTAATTTAAGAATTAATAATTAATTACATCTGTATAGATATGAGTCATATTGAGAACATAGTTTTTAAACTTCATAATTCAATTGCAGATTTTAACTAAAATATTTCTCATTCTAAGCAAAGCCAACAAATGCAATATCTCTCAAATTATTGTTACCTTCTAAAGATATTTTACAGAGGAATTCTCTCTTATTTTTACTATCAGTAAAAATGAATTGATATCAATGAATGTAAAGAGTAATGATTAGCTTCATTTCCTAATATTTTATTATTGGTTTCTATATATTTAAAAAATATGTCATTAATTTCCTTATATGTACTTTTAGAAAAATTTGTTTATTTATTTATTTGTATTGGATAGGTTTTCAGTTATGCAGGAAAAATTTATGCCTTTACAATTTCAAATCATATTTCATTTTATTTTTTTGAATAATAAAAATGCATAAAGTGCATTTTCTATTTTAATATTCAATTCTAGAATTTCTCATATTTGATAAATGTTTAAAATTAATTTTTAAAAACTTATTAACAAAGTTTGAAGCCATTTACTTGAATATTTAATTTTTTTTTTATTTTTGCCCAAGGTAAAGAAACTCGAAAAGAATTAACTGACCCTATTATAATTATTTATATTTTATATTAAAACATATTTAAGATAAGAATCAAATTTCTTTTGTAAAATTAAATATGCATCTTTTTAAAATCTAATTTAGTACTGAATAGAACTAATCATTTTAAAACTCTCTTTAAAAACTCATGCATCAAAAGATTACGGAAAACTATTTCAACCTTTATGAATTCTGTGATGGAAATTTGAAAAGAAATCGAAATTTTACCAGATTTTTTTATTGAAAGTAATGTAAATAATTTTCATTTCATCAAAGATGCGTGATTGATAAAATGTTCAGAGCGACCTGAAAGCAACTTATTATATTTTTTGTAGAAATGTACAAATTAATTTCGGAAAATTATTAATAGGTCAGAATTTTGAAACTTTATTTTTAAAATATCTCACTATTAACGGATGAATCTTATGACATAACCTTAACATTCATAAAATATATATTTTCTAATTTTGAATTCCAGTTGTATCAAAGGCCAGTTTAAAAAAAAGAAATGAAATAAATCAAGAAAAATCACCGTAAATGATTCGTTTTCCTAATTATCAGCATTTATTAACTTGGAAGTTTTAAAAAAAATATATTAGTATTTTTTTCTTTTTGATGAATATTTATTTTACATGAAATTATATTTCAACTATTCAGATATATATCGGTATTTGCTTAATTAAGTAAAACTTTTAAAAGAGCCCTTTAAAAAAATTTCAACTTTAAAGTATATATATATATATATATATTGTATATTTTTACGCTGGAAGTCATTCTTATGAAATTTTCTTGTAAAGTTTCCGGTTTTCCCAAGAACTTTCCGCCTTTCAATGATCTTTTATAACCAAACAGGAAATAAGAATTCTCAAAAGAGATAATTAAGATGTGCGCTGAGATTGTAATTCGATTTCAGCACATTATAAAAACTCGTTTTTTGGTTAAATTCAAGAATTACTCATGTAGAGATATATTTTTGTAGATAAATCTTAGATTCTTTATAAATCACAGTTATTGAAGAAAATTCCATTATTTTTAACCAGAAGTTCGGATATTAACCTCATAATTGTGCTATTTCCACTACAGCTAATATTACTTTTTCTGATTAGGGAATGCATAATCATGATTCAATTTTTAAAAAACTCTAAAGCACTTTAAATGTTAATGAATTTGCATATTGTATTATAACATATATGTGGCACTTATTTACCTGATTATATATACGTAATTTATATCAAGTATTATATCAAAATACAGATATTTACAGTAAGTAGAAAGCTAAAAAAATTGATAAACCTTTCAGAGTGCGTAATTTTTTTCGGAATTTATCTTAGCAAGCATTTTACTTTATGTGTATGGACACATGATTTTCACTTGATATTTCAACTTTTCTTTGAATTATCCTCTTTGACGAAAGGAGAATTTCGAAAATTTGAAGAAGTAAAAGAGCATGTTATTTAGAATTTAAAATTAAAATGAATTTAGATTACAATTGTTTAAGTTGTAATAAAGTTTTAGAAGTTAAGAAGTTAAATGCGTAATAATTAGATATATGTGTACAGCTAGGTCACTATTATTAAAGTTAAAGAATTGGATTTAAATCCAAAAGGTACAGGGAAATGCTGGAATTTCTGAAATAAAGACAAATGGTTTGAAATATTCATTGTATATTAACATAAAACTCGAATGCAACAATTGTGCTAAGGAAATTTGATACGAATTGCTTAAAATATAGATTTACACCAATATTTGTTCAAAAATTGTAGGGCTATGTCAAACGAAAAATAATGCTCCTCTTCCTTTTTTTAAGTTTTGAGAAAAATATTCAAATTTAAGACATCAATATTCATCAAATTCTTCATATCATATTTCAAAACAAACATGAATGATATTTTCTTCAATTGAGATATTGAATTCATATTAACCTATATATGTTAAGATTAATACAAATAATATAATATTTATACTTTATTGAAAAAATATTATATTTCAGGCAATAAATTATTTACAATATAAATATAGAAAAGTAGTTAATTTGTTAATTTTTGTTATATATATATATATATATATATATA
>JAOUZG010053459.1:5492176-5504668 GCA_026289955.1 Argiope argentata | reverse complement strand
TTCAGCATTTTTGGGGACATTTAGTCGCAATTATGTCAAAGGTTTGATAATTAATACCCGAAAACAAAATTACTCAAGAAGAAGTTACTTATTCCCGTATATATAATTTAAAAACTATTCCTCATTAAAGAGTTAAAATAAAATAGTATTATAAAAAATAATTTAATGACTGTAAAAAATAACAATGATAATAAACATAAGGATGTTATTATTATCATTGAGACTTCTAAGTGAACTTTATAACTTTAACTTTCTTTTAATGTCTTTCATTGTTATTTTTTTAACGGAAAAATCTTGCTAAACATAATACAAAAAATATTCAACAATTTTTTTTAAATAAAGCATGTTTGATAAAATGTATAATGGAAAACATAATTTATCTCATTTTTTTATTATTTCCAAACATCGTTTGAAAAATCATGTTATTATGAATTACAACAAAGTAAACAAATAAAATCAAATGATTAGAAAATTCGAGTTTGAAACAAGATACAGAAAGAAATTTGAATAAATTCACACGTTCTAAATTACATTGCAAGATTTCTTTATTAAATTTCTTACTTTATCTGTATGTTAAATAGAATGAACCTCATAACCTGAATTCCTTTTCTAATATTATGAAACAATTCTCATTTCAAATTATTTTACTTCCCTATTGGAAATATTTGATATCTGTATAAATTTATTGAAATTTCTAGCCAAAACAAATGCTTGAAAATTACTTTCTACAGCCAAATGTTACCTTTTCTCTCCTTTGAACCGCAGTTGAAAGGAAATTATTGTGAAAGAAAATTTAAAATATGTTTTCAATTTCAAGATTCTCTGAAACTAATCCGAAAGAATTCGTATGATTCTAGCGGATAAAATTTACATTTTTTTAAAAGAATTATTAAATGGTTCCCAAAGGACTTACAATAATAATACAAGCCCATTTCCGATCAATAATTATTTTGTGGTATATCTTAAGGCAATAAATGTTTTTCTTTTTTTTAAATTACTTTTTAATATTTTATTTCATTTTTTGATTTGAGCTGAATTTGGAGATATAGCATCGTATGCATATCTTTAAGTGAAAATAATTACAATTAATTGATTGGTTTCAAATTTCAAATTTTTTTGTATCAGTTTCTGAAATATTAGGCCACTGTTGCATTTAGAACTTTAAAATAAAATTTAATGATTCTTTTTTTAAATAATATGTTGAAAGATTATAGAAAAAATATCTGCTGTTTACGATATGATTATTTACTATTCTCTAATCAATTCTTAAAGTGAAATTTAAAATATTCTGACCAAACTTGAATTATCATTGATAAATTGTATTATTTTATTAAATGCTAGGTGCTGAACCCTGCATTTCTCAAGATAAAAATTATTTTTTTTATGAATGGAAAATTAAATATGTAAATTATTAATCATAAGAACTTTATTAAAAAACTTATTATATAAAACTTTAAATATTTATAACCTAAAAAAGAATAAAATTATGACGTATCAAAGCAGCTATTAAAATATTTTTACCTTTTCATAAGCGAATTATACAAAAGTTAAAAATGTATTTAATATTTGAAACCCACAGTAAAGATGTTACCCCAATATAACATATTTCATAAATTTGTTTTTAATTAAAAAGACAAACTGTTGTAGTAAATAATTTACTCAAAAAACAACCGACTGTCACAAACAATTTAAAAGAATCGCTGTAAATAGTTTTGTGATATATATTATAATTACTTTTTAAATGACACAAGAATTTAATTAAACTGTATGAGAGGCATTATGCTTCATATCAGAGAGTTTTGCAACATGTTTTAAGAAATATTATTACAAGAATTTCTTTTTTTCCATGTTTTGACTTCTTTGAACTCCATGAACTAAATTAATCTTCCGTGCAGCATGGCGAGGAAATATTGCCCATGCGCACAGGAAATGTATTTTTTAATTAATAAATAGTTAATTAAATAATTAATTGCCACGAAACCTTTCCTTAAATTTTTATTTTATAGTATTTTTGAAAAAAAAATTAAAAAAAAATCTTTTGGGCAGATTGGACTGCGAATAGTAAAATTAGAGCTTCAGTTTCACTTTTGTTTATTAGAACGAAAAGTCTAACATTTTGTAAACATTAACCAAAAATGTTACAATCATTACAATTTACATTTGATGCTTTTTAAAATGTTTGATCTAGATAAACAAATAAAATTTGACAGTATGACAATCCTGTTTTCTTTTGCTATGAAGTGATTTCAAACATTAATATTTATTAAATAGTTATAATATTCCAAGACATTCTTCAGCAAGCAATTCAATAATTAATAAAAAGTTTTCCCTTGATGTTGAGTTTTAAAGGATACATGATAATCATATTTAATTAGAATGAAACGAATGATGAACTACTTTTGTTAAATTTATTCAGTATCAGAAGTTTTAGAATGTTATTTTGAATCCGTATTTTTGCACTGTGATCAAAACGCGAAACTCTTCACTTTTCCAAAATTTCAAACTGGACTGACTAAGATGATTTGACTTTCGCCGCTAAATTTTCAGTGCATATTGTGCATATTAAACCCATATACACAATGAATACCTGAAACCTCGATTCTTGAATCTAAAAGCCCACTGTCGTGAAACTTTATTGGTAAATCATCGAACTTAATTGACAATTTGAATATTTAATATAACCTGAATGAGTGATCTATATGTAACATTATTTCATCAATTTTACATAATAATATTAAAATTAGAGATTATTCAGGAAGAATCAATATACGGTAGAAATTTCTTACGTAATTAAGTTAGAATGAATGATGGGATCCTTGATTTTTTTTCAACTATTTTAGGGAGCTAACTAATAGAGAGATCATGAAAGCAAATAATGGCTTAATTAGGTTTGTTTTCCTTTCATAGAGCTCATTAGTGAGAAAAATTATTTTTTTACAAGCCTGTTTCTTGATATTTTTTTTGCGTTATATTTTGGGGTTTAACTTTGAGAGATAAAACCTATTTCTTAATTCTCAACCCTATGTGCTTTTATTTTGGTGTCTTCACAAAACTGGTTGTGCAGTTTAAAATGACCAACGGCTGCAGGCTTGTCTGTTTTTCTTAGTAAAACAGCTGCTGCTCCATCAGCTGCGTTACCAAAGTCAGATCACATAAATTTCATCTTCGTTGCTTTGAAGCTATAATAATATAGTTGGTCATTTAATAAAACAAAATTTTCTTTTTCTGGTACTTCTACTATTACTACACATCTTCGTTCAGACAGCGTAGGTAGTTTTGGTTAAAAATTTAGAATAGATATGACAGGGAAAGTCTGGAGCAACTTTTTTTTAAATATTTATGAATGGAAAACAGAAAAAGGTTTTTTTTTTACTTATATGAATTAAAACTCAGTAAGATCTAATTGTATTTATAACACTTGATAATGCCCGCGTTCTGACGCAGAGACAGGTCGCATTCTTCGTGATCTGGGAGTCGCGGGTTCGAGCCTCGGTTAGGGCATGTTTGTTCTTCTATGTATTATCATTGAGGTCTGTGAATGTGCCCCCCTGTAAAAAGTGGCTGTGCAAGTGATGTGATGCGTATGTAGCTAAGTGGTACTCTCGGCCCTCGTTGGCGCTACTTCAAAAACAAGAAATGCTGCTCTTGTCCACGGTAAATGCCATTAGTTACAACAACAACAATACTCGATAATGAAAATTACAACAACAATATTGCCAATAAACTAGCATTTCACTTCTTTGCTATATCTTTGATGGATGGACACTTAGCAGATAAGAAAGAATGCTCATTTATATTTCTATTGGTCTTTTGCACACAAAATATTACGAACTATAAAAGAATAAGAGTAATCCAAAAACATATCAATCAATACAATTACAAAAATTTTACACTGAGTAAAGGTATTCGAAGAAGGTGATAAATGCAAAATGTTACCTTTCGTCCTGCATAAGAATAGGGATTAAGCTCTCTAGGGCGAAAAAGAAAATCTAGGGGTTCCCTATTCCAATCTAACTTCCCGAACAATATATATTTTTTTCATATTGTCAGAACATGATGTTGTTTTTGGAATGAGGTTTTTGGCATCAACAAAAATCTATAAGCGAAAAATAAAAATTTGAATCCGTAGGTGAAAAATAAAAATTTTAATCCATTGGCGGGAAAAAAACTATTATCTGCACAAGCATTTCAAAATATCAGCTCTTAATAACGTGATACTATCCCATTTACAAAAGCTCTGATTTTTTTTTAAAAAAGCTAATGACTCCAGCAAATAAAACCTGGAAAATGTCCTTTTGAGCGCGTCATTACATAAAATGAAATAAATAGTAAATATGATATTTCTTTTAAACAATCAATGCGAGACAAACTTTTTTTGAATCGTTTGCAATACTAAAGTGACTCATTCAATGAAACAATTAAAATGAATAAAAATATAATTTAACTCGCACGAGTACGGGATGCTTGGCCGTTCAAGAAATGATGCTCTGACATGATACATTGAAATATGCATAGCAGATTTCATTTTAATCTTTATATTGATTTCAATTGTTTTTGTAAGCAGTTGTATGTTGCAAATTTGGATAATCTTACAAAATATTTAGCTACGGTGACCTTGAGAGAATTGGTTTTAATATTCCTCTAATAAAAATAGTCAAAACAGATTTATAACATTTCGAACAAAACAGTAAAAAAATTTTTGTACACAATCTACATACCATTTAATTATATAATCAAATTTATCATTTTACAAAATATAAAGTAACATATTTTTTCCGTATTTTTAAACAACAAGATATAAAATATATAAAAGATAATTAATTAAGAACATAGATATGTTTGAGCATGTGAATCAGTTCAAGCGTATGGACTTTTCAATTTAAATGAAAGAATTTTATAATTAATATAATTAATATTTTTAAAATTTATATAATTTGAAAATATAGCAAAACATCTCGAAATTTCGGAAATTCTCAATGTTATGGAACTCTTAAGTAGTTGCCTACTTTTCAAATGTAATAATCTGTTTTAACATTTAAAAATGCTGCAGTGGGGTATCTCAGTTCGATTCTGGTGGAACCACGTGATTTTTATTAAAGAAAAATAATTAACTAAAATCAAAGAAGGAATGAATCAAAGAATAATAAAATAAAACTAAAGACATAATTTTAAAAAAATTAAAATTATTAATAAAATAAAATAATGTTAAATAAAAATATAATGAAAGAATGAGAACAAAAACTTTCCCTTTTTATTTCTGCCATTTACTCGGAAAACTGTAATTAGATGTTTTAAGGTCTTTAAAGGTTCTAACAAATCTACAACAGAGTTTTGATATTTATTTTCTTTTTAAATTCCTAAAGGGAATTTGAGAAATACTTTAATTTTGGCATTAAGACAAGTATTATACCAAATTTCAGCTATCTAGTTAGTTATATTTATATACTATCATGCTCAAAGACAAGAAGAGATAATAAACAAAAAAAATTATCAGTCTCAAGTAAGTCTAAAATATGGAGATTTATGAAAATCACAAGAGAGTGAATTTTCACAATTAGAAAATACCTATTCACCTATAGAGAATTTGAAAAAACCTTAATTTTGGTATTAAGACAAGTATTATACCAAATTTCACCTATCTAGTTAGTCATATTTTTAAACAATCATGTTCAAAGACAAGCAGAGATAATAAACGAATTTTTTTGTCAGTCTCGAGTAAGTATACAATATGGTGACTTATGAAAATCACAAGAGCGTGCATTTTCACATTTAATATGTTTGAATTCTCCCATTGTAAACTAAGTGGGGGGGATGTGCACATAAGATGGGAATTCAGATGATGAAGAACGATTATGACTCTTGAAAGAAATTGATACAAATGTAAAATAAATTTCAAATAAATTGTAACAGAAAATATAAATCAGTTTGTCATTTCAGAAATTTTGCTCTGTTGAAAGTTGAATAATATTTAAAAAAATAAAAATATATTATTTAGGATTATGAATGAGCAAAAGCAAAAATTATGGATCTGCCAATTTTAAAAAAAAAAACGAATCAATATTTTAACGGAAATCCTGATACCACTTTCTCTACGTTGTATTGAAAGGATAACGTGCATATTTTATCTCTCAAGTAGACATCTCGTTGAACTACTAAATGTGGAAGTCAATACTCGCCAAAATGAGCGCCAAATCTCTGCCAAGCGCGTGATCCGAGCACGAGAGAAGATCGGCCGAGAAGGAAGACCCGTTAAGTTTTCGCTTCTCTTCATAGAGTTCTTAGATCGCGCCGAATTCGCACGGCAGGAAGTGTGTTGTGGTGACTTTTTCCCGTTTCGAACACGAAGACAGTGCATTCGCGTGCCATACTCATCATGACGTTGGACTGATAGAAAAGGGGGAAAAATATTTTGACACACCTGTTAACCTCAGCGCACCTGTGAAGGATCATCAAGGTAGGTGCGTTTTTATTTCGTAGAAGACTGTGTACAGGTGATATTTTTGCTGATACACGAAGTGTTTTATGGTACATTCCTAATATTTATAATTTGTTTCGAAAATTATTACTTTTTTTTCTTCTCTTGTTTGCGTTTTGGTGGAGAAAAAGTAAAACGCGGCAGAGAGTCAAATTAATGGTAAGGCTTCGAATTTATGTTCAATAGAATAAATTTTTAGTATTATTTTTAATTAATTTTCGTTTTTTAAAGTGTATTATAAAATATACTTTAACATTTTTTAAATATATATAAAAGTGTTATATTAAACAACATTAACGTAGTTATTTCCGCTATTTTTTAGGGTGATTACAAAAAATGTTAAAAAAAGTAATTAATAATATTAATGATTATTGTTATTCATTTATTTTTTTATTTCCATTTATGGTGACTGATTTAAAAGTTCTTTTATTTTAGAAATATAATATATACGTTAAAAGTTGATAAGAGATTTTGAAAAAACTAGAGTTTTTAAAAATTTCAAATGTGTATAACGTTACTTAATTATAGTTATTCCTAGAATGCAATTCGGTCAAAATTGATGATCATTTTTAATCATATATTTCATTGCTTTTTTTAAATAAAATTTTTACTTATTTTATTTCAAACAAATACATATATTTTTAAAATAGAGAAGTGAGAAAAAATGTCATATTACAAAAGATAAAATAAATAAATAAACGTAATATTCGTAGTTTTGTAAGTAAAAAATAATTTCCTCCCCCCCCCCCCTCTCTATCTTTCGATGTAGTGAATTTTTCAAATATATCTTAAGACTTACTAAATATAATATTTGTATCACTTAAAAAAATATATGCTTTTAATAATGAATAATTTTTAACTCTTAATTATATTTTGCGACATATTTCTATTTATATATTTAATAATAAATCATTATTATTTCCTCTTTGACTTTTATAATCAAATTTTAATTTAAAAAATATTTATATATTATTTATTTATTTTGATACTTATTTTTAACACTTTCATTAAATTGGATAATATCTTTGCTGGACTAAATATTACAGGGATTTTTGCTGCTTTTTAACTTCTTACATTCTTTAAAATGAGAACCGGGCATTAAACATATCGTTTATAAAATATCTAAAATGCAGTAAATTAGGGGTTTTAATTATTAATAAGCTTAAAAATTAAAATACAAAAAATAAATGTCTATGTTATACTTTAACATTGTTGAATAAAAATGTTATTTACTTCTATATCTGTTTTAAACTAAATTCTATATCTGTTTTAAACTAAATTCTATATATGTTTTAAATTAAATTCTACTTATGTTTCTCCTAATGAAACAAAATCGTTTTCCGATAAACGATACAATTCAAATTTGGAGCGTTTGAAACGCTGCTGTACCTTACGGTTTGTACTGTGCACGTGGTTTCTAAAATCAATATTTAAAAGTTGCTTTCAGTTGAAATAAACTTGCAAGAAATTATTTACAAAATTAGGGACGCAATTTTCTTTTACCGATGGCTTGTTAAAAACCTACATTTCCAACTTCCATAGTAAAGTTAATTTTGAAAATGGTGTAATTTTAAGTTCCAAGAAAGAACCGAAAACAAAAATGTGATTTTTTACTTCATATAGAAAACTTGAGCGCATTGGTTGTAAATAATTATAAAAACAACTATAAATGCTGTTTCAACTATAGTGAATGAGAAGAAATATGTAATTATAATATAGAAATCTTATTAAAAATGACATGACATTATGAATACATTTATTAATAAAAAGAATTAAAGAAAGAGATAGATATTTCATGCAATAATGAAAATATAAGCATTTTGAAATATAAAACAGGCGTTATAAAGGAACTCTCAAAATTATTTTTTTTGAAAATTATAGATTTTTTTGAAAAATTCAGCTTATTGTTATGTCATTTTTGTGTCAGTATTTTACATTTGTATGAAATCATACCGAAAACCCAACATTTGAAATAGGTAAAGACATTATAAAAGGTAAAATCATTTATCAGGAATTAACTGATATTTCATTTACTGATAATTTAAGACCAATGAGCATCATTTATTAAAATTATTTACATCTGGAAAAATGTATTAAAACAATTTTTGTTATTGTACTGTTGTACTACTTGTTCTTAGAAATTTCATGTATTTTACTTAATCTGTTTGATGGTAAGATTTATTTATTATTTTTAAATTAAAATAATATATATACTAATTCATTAAATTTTTAAAAAAATGTTCTTGATTATCTTTTTTCCTTATAAAATATAAGCGGTTTTTATAAAGATATTTCACTTACAACGTTTCAAATTAATAAACGTACCAGAAATGATCGCTAACTTGTCAATAGATCTATTACAATACCCATAAGAAAAGAAATTATATTCAGAGTCAATGATGATTTTATGCCATGATCTGCAATTAGCATCCAAATACATGGATCTCTGGGGAATACTAATTGTCATTTCCTGATATTAATTCACAAGAAATGATACTTTGTGACACGTTTTTAAAACATATTAATTTTTTATGTGAGGGCAAGATATATAAATATTACTTATTTGATTTTTAAATAGAAATTCTAGCTTTATTTTTATTGTCCATCAAATGTTTTTTTTTATTTCTATGTTTATTTTCATATATATATTTAATGAATAATAATATCGAAACTTTCTTTATTTCAATATTTTTAACTTAGCATTCTTGTATGTTGTTGTTACTAATGGCACTTGCGAAGACAAGCGCGCTGACGGCCGTCAGTGATTTTAAGCCGAATGAGCGTCTCTTGTTTTTGAAGTAGCACCAACTAGGGCCAAGAGTATGCATTAGCTACACACTTATCACATTCGCTTGCAAATCCCCATTTTACGGGGGGGGGACGCAATCACACACTTCACAGTTAGAACACAGAAGAACAATGCTTAATGTCCTAACCAGGATTCGAACTCGGGAAACCCAGATAATGAGGAAAAAGTGCTCCCTCTGGGCCAGGACGCCGGCAATTTTC
Source organism: Argiope argentata (assembly GCA_026289955.1). Lineage (NCBI taxonomy): Eukaryota > Metazoa > Arthropoda > Arachnida > Araneae > Araneidae > Argiope > Argiope argentata. The sequence goes on along the minus strand of JAOUZG010053459.1, from coordinate 5,495,184 downwards.
TTATATAATGCATATTATGCTATCATTTCATTAAAATAAAAAAAAGTGTTATTTTATTATAATTTTCCCTCAAAAATTTTCTGAAATATTCTACCATATTAAAATTAAGGCTGTTTCACTGGTAATAATTTTTTGCAATTATATATGTTGATGTTACTAGTGGCGCTTGCGAAGATTTAAGCCTAAATGAGCGTCTCTTGTTTTTGAAGTAGTGCCAACTAGGGCCAAGAGTACGACTAAGCTACACACTCACCACACTTGCTTGCACAGCCCCTTTTTACAGGGGGCACAGTCACACATTTCACAGATAGCATTCAGAAGAACAACCATGCCCGAAACGGGACTCCCAGAACACGAGGAAGGCACACTACCTCTGTGCCAGAAAGCCGCCCCAATTATATATAGTGATTATAATTGATAACATATCATTAATAATTTAGAGAATAAACTAAAAAAACAACAGTTAAAAGCAGAATGATTATTTGAAAGTTATAAAAAATGTAACCTGTATATTAAATATTTTATTGTCCAATCATTAAAGAAACGAAGTCTTGAATCTGCATACAGACATTTGTGCACAAATGTGTTTTCTAGATCCAAAACTATTATAGCTACTAATTATTGCAAAAATTGCAACTTTTAAATTAGTCATTGCCAGTCTTTTAAATGTATACAAATACAATACACGTCACATTTGCCCACCTACTTAAAAAATCTGCCATACTGATTTCGACACAGCTTGATGTAGTGTTCAGAGTCAATTAATCACATATCTCAAATATGGGCTCTTAAATTATTTGCTTGAGGTCCTTCACCAGAAATAGTTATAACTACATCAGGAATAAATGAAAAAAATGTGTTGTGGACAACAAGTTTTCTTTTCGTTTTTAATATAACATACTGCTATTCAAATTACTGTTGAATTCTTGACTATCTTGTGGTTGCTCCTAATCTGATAAGTTGACACTTTCCGTTGCAAGAATACTCTACCTTAAAGAATCATTTAAAAATCCATTAGATTACTTTAAGTGTTTGTGGATTACGTATGATATTTTTATATCGAATTGTAGCACCTTGAAAAAATTCATCCCAGTTTTAAAAATTTGAAACATGATGATTTTATGCCCATGAGACTACAAATTACGGGGATCATAAAGCGAGGTTACTGCGTTATTACTAGAAATATCCAAACATGTGAAATAAAATTATATTCATGCAATACGTTTCAAATGCCATGCATCAATTTAATTCTTTAATTCATGAAACAATTATCAATTAAATAAAAAAATAATCTGGAATCAAAGCATAGTAATATATAGAATGATATGCGGTGTCACATTTCTCAGTGTGACATATATGTGTATGTTTCTCAAGTCATTTTTCTCATTTGTCTAATTTCATTTCATACCTAATGATTATATCGCTTTCAAAATATATTTTTTCATATCTGCCATCTTGTGAAAATACCTATTCTTCATATTTACATTAATGGAATTTCTAATTCTTGCTTATATAGTGCTTGGTTGTTAGTTCCAGCTTACCCTGTTAAATCTCTAAGAAAGTTATAACTGACTGATTCGATTTTTTTTTTTGTATTCCGTAACTAGCTAATGCTTCACTTTCCATCAACTGCTAACCTCCGATGAATTATGGCACAAGATTTCCTGTTTCATCTCCAATTACATCCTGGGCCACCCCGTACACCGATACCTCACAGATAACAACCTGCTTTTAAAAGTTAACATAGTCTGACCCTCTTGTCTGGAAATGATAGGACTTAATAAGAGAAAGTGAGACATGGTAGTGGTGTGGATATCTGTCAGTAGTACCCTGCAATGAAATGATAAGATAAATAACGGGCAGGATCTCACTGTGCTGTCAAGGATGTCTTCCTCCACACCACCCACCTGATCCAGCAAGCAGTTATTTCCTGCTGTCGCCCTCCCCCTTCCCCCCTTGTTACACCCGGGATCCATCCACACCACGGTTAGGATTCGCAGAATGCAATTTTTGAGAAGTTATTTCTTCTACATTAATACTTCCCCAAAATGTCTATCTTTACGAATATGAATGTCTATCTTTACGAAAGAATATAGCATTCCATCAATTTGCTATTTTTAAGCAGTTATTTCTTCTACATTAATACTTTCCCAAAATGTCTATCTTTACGAATATGAATGTCTATCATCACGAAGGGATATAGCATTCTATCAATTTGCTATTTTTTAGCAGTTATTTCTTCTACATTTACACTTCCTCAAAATGTCTATCTTTACGAATATGAGTGTCTATCATCACGAATGACTATAGCATTCCATTAATTTGCTATGCCCTATCACCCTTTGTAAAACAAAAAGAAGGAAAAAAAACTTCCTTATTATTATTATTATTATTATATCTTAATTTAAATTATAATGGATATTGATTATCTCCCACACACACACATACGCATAATTCTATTAAATTGATGAAGGTTAGAAATTACATAACTACATTCTACATGCATAGTAGCTAAAATTGGATTTGATCCAAATTCTTCCTACTTAATAATACATCTTCTAAATGGTTGTAATTGTAAAAAAAAGGAAGGAATAATCTAAAGCAAACACATAGCAACAAAACTGAAACCTACGGCTTTTTGAGCATGAATATTAAATTCTATAATCCGCAAACCACTGGTAGGCGTGATTTAATATAATTTCGTAATGCATCAAAACACCTATTGAAAATTTAAAATTCATTTTACATCAAATTTTAAATAGACTCTTAGTAATACAGAAGATAGGAAAAGTGATTCTCAAATTAACGAAGAAGCCCGATGAGTAGAAGTTCATTTAAAAATCCAGAATCTTAATAACGAAGTCTAAATTCAATACATAAAATGTGTTACTCTTAGTAATTCAGAAAGTAAAAAGAGGAATCTTAGAGTAACAAATGAGTTTTATTAGTAGAAGTTCATTTAAAAATCCAGAATCTAAATAACAAATTCAAAATTTAATACATAAAAT
>JAOUZG010053459.1:5470381-5481979 GCA_026289955.1 Argiope argentata | reverse complement strand
TTTTTTTATTTTTCATTCTTTTTTTCCGCTTTCTTTCACTCTCGACATCTCTGTCTTCCAGTGAGGAGTGCGCGCCTTTGGTTGACTTGGCGGCGGGCCAGCGAGCACACCCTTATTCTCTCAAGCCGATTTTCTTTCTCTCTTTTTTTTCTTATTTAGCTTTGCTTCTTTTTTGTTCGGTAACCTTCTTCCTGGTCCTTTTGTAAGACCGCCCTAAGCGATTCTTTCTGATTTTGTTTCCATATTCTGCAGCCCCCCTCTCTTCTACCCTATCGCTGTGAAAACCTTTACTCTCTGAGAGGTGGGAGTTGGGAATTTTTTTGTTTACTAAACACGCGTTATGTTTATGTGTGTGGATATATAACACGCATGAATTTGTACGTGATAGAGAGGGATGTGTTTCTCCGGATCTTTTATTTTGAACAGATGCTTCTGTCTGTCTGAGTAAAATTGATATCTCCTTTAGGAAAAAGAAGAGAAACATCTGAACGTAAAACAGTTCTTTAAAAATTAATTCAAGTTTTTTTTTTTCAAATTTGAATCAATAAATAGAACTGTTAAGCTCACTGAGAACTAAGTGTGAACCTTCTTTTCTTTTTCGTTAGTTTTTTCTAAGAAATTCTGATTTCTTTGCATATTCTCATCTCTCTTATATCCTATCTCAGTGGTAGGCAAAATGAGGCTCCAGAGCCGCAATTGGCTCTTTGGCACAAGCACATTGGCATAATTGTTCGCATTATCAAATATTTATTAAGTATGAAATTTAGTTTTATTTAGTGTCATAAAAGTTTACTAAGCGAGCAGATTTGGCTTCCAATTTATTTATTTTTAATTGTTGTATTATTCATATTAGGTTCTTTTTCTGATAAGATTGCCCACCACTGCTCTATAGCATCCTAAAGGGTCATAATAATTTTTTTTTGTTTACTAACACAAATTATGTATTGTGTGTGTGTGCGTGCGTGTGTGTAATATGCGTAAAATTGTAATTGATAGAGAAAAATGTGTTTTTCCAGTTTTTTTGTTTTTTTTAACTGTTCAAGCGCAGTTGGCGTGTTTTTGAAGAAGATATGTATTGCATGTGGAATTCTATAATAGCAGCAATGTTTTTAAAGTTATTTTCAACTATATTGAAGTTTAAACTATATAGATATTTATTACCTAAATAGTATTTGATCCCGAACTTAAAATATAGATATTTATTCAATGGAATTTGTAATAAATACCCCGAAAGCTGGAATATATTGGATTCCCTTTCAAAGAGTAAAATACTTGAGAAATACTAGAAATCTCAAATTATAATGAGTATAATATTTGATTTTCTCCCAAAACTACTACTTTAAAATAAATATCATTGTATAGCATTATCATATACAATATTGATAACTCTAGTACATTTTAATCGCATGATGTTATAATCACAAGAAAAGTGTAATTGCGCTGTCCAGCTGACTTATACTGTTTTGCGTTGTCATATCTTTTTTTTAGATGAACGATTGATTCAAAAATAAAATTATCGCGCCTTTTTTTTGCAGATAGCATTATCATATACGATATTGTTAACTTTAATACATTAAAATCACATGATGTTATAATCACATGAAAAGCGTAATTGCGCTGTTCGGTTACCTTGCGTTGTTTTGCGTTGTCACTTCTTTTGCTGTTGTTGCTTAAGGCACTTGCCATGGACAAGTCCTCTGCTGATACAGTGGCAGATTTAAGCTGAAAGGGGCGTCTCTTGTTTTGCTGCAGCGCCACGAGCACGACTTAGTTACACGCACACCACATTTACTTGCACAGCCCTTTTTTACACGGGAGGAGCACAGTCACAGATCTCACAGATAGAACACAGAAGAACAACCTTGCCCGAACCGGGACTTCCAGAATACGAGGAAGACACGCTACATCTGTGCCAGAACGCCGTTGTCACATCTTTTTCTTAAGATGAGCAATTGATTCAAATATAAAATTTTCGCGCCTTTTTTCACGTGTATTTTGTGACATTGAATCGCTTTCTTTAAAATTTAATTCATAATAAAGTCAAATTTTATTGAAGGTTTATATCACGTCATTATTATACTAAAATGAAGAATGTCCAGCAAATGTGATGGGCTTTTAAATACAACGAGAGGATATTATTGATGGGTTTTATTATCACGTGATTTTGATTTCACGATAATCAAAATATTTATTTATTTATTTCAGAATAATCTGCACTCATTACTTAATGCAAAAAAAATTAATAAATTTAGTAAATTTTTAAATTTTGATAATTGCGAATTTCTGGGCTAAAATATAAAGACTAGACAAGATAGTTCTTTTATATTTAAATAACAACGAGTATGAATGAAATCGTGCATCTCGACTTTTGTATCAGAGCAACTGTATTAATCTCTCGTAAGATGATATTATGAATGCAATAGATAGTCCTGCACCTATCCATTAGGAATTTAGTAAGGCGATACTTTCTTACCCGATCATGTGTAAAATATCATTTCTGTTCTAGAGCGTAAGACAAAATATTTAAACAATCATCCAAAATTCTGCGAAAATCTGTCCTATAAAAACACTCAAATAATCATACTCTATGATTAAAGCTTTATTTAATCAACAAACTTAAACTAATTAAATTTAGTAATAAGATTTAATAATTGAAACTTTCTAAAACTGCATCCATGATTAAAAATCATTCATTTTATTTAAACCTATTTGTGTCAGAATACGCACATTTTTCTGTTTGCACAGATCCGTAACATTAACGTTTCCAGTGCGAATGTTCAAATCGTCTATAAAAGCCAAAGGTGATTTTACTTTTGTGGCTATTACGTTCTTTTAAGCCGGCGCCCTGGCATAGAGGGAGAGGGTCTTCTCCGTGTTTAGGGAGTCCTAGGTTCGAGTCCTGGTTCAGGCAGGGTTGTTATTTCTGTTCTGTGTTCTATCTGTGAAGTGTGTGAAAGTTCTTCCCTGTAAAAAGGGGTTGTGCAAACGTTTATGACACTTGGAGTAACCAATTCGTACCCTTGGCTCTAGTTGGTGCTACTGAAAAAACAAGAGACGCCCACTCGGCTTAAATATCTGACAAATCTGTCATTGGGCTTGTAAAGTGCCATAAGTAGCAACAACAACGTTCTTTTAACTCAGCGATTCACCGCACGTGAAAAGTGTCCTCTTGTGGAATTTGCAAAAAATGAAATACATTCCTTTAAAACAAAATATGTTTTATATTAGTTAAATAAAATTCTGAAATTTACTGAAATGTTGCTTTGTTAAATGCAATGTGTTTAATAGAGTTTATTATGTCAAGAGATGAAAAATTATAGATCTTTAAATATCTACTAATAAAGAAATATCTAATCTAACTTTAAATATCTATTTTTAAATTTATTTATGCATTGTTATGTAAATTTTATTATGGATTATTTATTATTTATTACCTATTATGTAATATTTGTATTCCGATAAAAAATCTTGTATTATTTTCTAATTTCTTACCCTTTTTTTGCCTTTATTAAAAATAAATTTTTATTATTTATATTTACTTAAACAATGGAACTTTAAGTAGTCATTTTTGTGCCTAAAAGTCAAAGTGATAACTTATTATAAAAGAAACAGACTCAAAATTAATTCTGATTAAGAATTAACTAATTATTAATAATTAACTAATTTTTAATAAATGATTCAAACATTGTTTATTTTTAATTGAAAAAATGAATGAATAGAATTAATGGAACATAATGTAAAAACAATCTCAATTTAAAGTTTTTACTAAAAAATTTTTAATTAAATATTTTTAACTACATTTCTTTTCAGTTAATTTTCAATTATTGTTTTCTTTTTTACTAATATTCCGTCTTCGTGATTTCGGTAATTCCCTTTATCTTTAAAAGGGTTGCGCGTGGGTGATGTCAAAGAATACCTAATCAATGCCAATAATTAGATTACTTTCGCGTTTCCAATTCCATTTTTCTGTTCTTGATTATTTTTGTTTTTCCGATTTCTATTTAAATGTGTTTTATGGCCAATGCAACTTCGAGGCATCAAACGGCGAGAGCCTTCATTAAATCGATTAGGTTTAACAGGTGGTCAGCCAACCCCGAAACATGAGACTCGGACTGTTCCGTCGGATTCCCCGTCCCTCATTGTCCTTGGTACCTGTACACTCTGTTGAGACACGGAGGACGCACTTCTCGCAAGAGCATGTGTTGTTTCATTGGCAAGGCCTTTCCGGGAAGATACGTGTGTGGGGGGCGGGATCGGCTTTGTCAAATCAAGGAAAAAGGGACAATGGGTGGTAAGGATGGCGCAAGGGAGGCGCGCCGCGGGAGAGAAATGAAATCTTCTTCTACCCCGGTCTCGTCTATCTTCGCTTTTTATCTCCGCAGTGTATAGGTGCTCGCACTTTTTTTACGGACCTTCGGCGACACTATCGGATGGATATTGTTCTCGGGGATTGTTAGGGACGTTTTCACGTTCCTTTCGAATCGGCCAATTTGGGAAGGCATTGTTTTGTGGAGGTTTGCCTTCGGACTTAATTGGCCTTCTTTCATTCCGGCGGAGGAGGGTGGGAGTGGAGAATAGAAAAGGGTTCGGTTGAGATTGTTTTTTGAGGCATTCCTTATTCTTCGCAAGCAAGAAAGGGTATTTCTAACCGCAAGACCAAAAACAGAAATATCAGAGCTTTTAGCGCATTTAATATATTACATTGACGATCGAAACAATGCTGCGATAGCATCAGCCTAAAATCTTCTTCAAACATCATAAAACCATTTATATAAGTTTGATGCAAATAAGTGAATGAGTGAGTGAGTTTGTAATTTTATGGCACTTAACTTATACTTAAGGGCAAGCTCTGGCCATATTTACGCCAAAATTATAACACGTAAATAAAGATAAGAAAAATTTGCTCTCTTGTTTTGTTTTGTTTTTAAAAATCCCTTTTATGTATTAATTCATCCATTCCCATGAAGAGGGGAGGGGGAGGAATCATTCTGTTTATAGTCAAGTCAGATAGCACAATTTCAAAATTTGAAGTTTATTAATTGATGACTTTCCAAACAAAATCTGATGATTTGACTTAACAAGTTTCTTTTTAAAAAAAGAATTATAACACGTGAAAAAAAATAAGAAATTCATGCTCTTGTTCTATTTTTGTGTTTGAAAATCCCTTTTCTGTCTTAATTCATGCATTCCCATGAAGAGGGGAGGGGGGGAATCATTATGTTTATAATCCAAGTCAGATAGCACAATTTTAAAATTTGAAGTTTATTAACTAATGACATTTTAGACAAAATCTGATAATTTGCCTTAACAGATTTCTTTAAAAAAATTATAACACGTAAAAAAGATAAGAAAAATTTATACTCTTGTTTTGTTTGGTTTTTGGAAATCAATTTTATGTCTTAATTCATGCATTCCTGTGAAGGGGGGAAGGGGTCATTCTGTTTATAATCAAGTCAGATAGCGCAATTTTAAACTTTGGAGTTAAAGACTAATTGATGACTTGACAGAAAATCGGATAATTTGACTTCACAGGTGTTTTTTTTAAATTATAATTTGTAAAAATGTATCTTACAAGTATTAAAAATGGATTTCAATATGTAAAAACTTTGTTACACTATAGTTATTAACTGACAAATTAGTAAAAATTAAAAGTACTCAATTCAAAATATTTAAATGATACTAAATAAGATGCAAAAAGCCAATTTCTTTTAAAAATTTAAAAATGTTCAGGTAAGGATGTTCTCCCACCATGTCATGAAGGTTTAAAGCTGACGATCCGAAATAATGTAACCTATGAGGATTAAAAGCCCGACATTCTGTTAAAATATGAATGACGGTAAAATCAACCTGACACGTTGAACAAATTGAACACTGTTCGCCAAATAAAAGCAAATCAATTCAATTTATAAAGTAATTAATTTATTGTTAGGTTATTAAGGATTACCCTGTATAATTTAGATTTTATACTTGAATCTTTTGATGAGGGTGTTGGTGGGTAGATCAATATTCTCCAGAAGAAGAAAAAAATTGTCCTTGGTGTCACAAGTTTTTGAAAAAATTCATATGATATATTATGTCAATAAGCATCCCCCCTATATTTGGTAAACTAACGCTTAGTAATTTCTTTTTAGTTACGGTGTGTTATTATTTGATTCAATAATTAAGGGTTTTTTAAGGATTTGGCAACTAACTATTCCACTTTAAAATATTTATGGAAGATATGACATTATAATAAAAGGCCAGCTTAATCTCAGAGTTTTGCATAAATTACAATTTCTTATTTATTATGTAGAAAAAGTTGAAAAGATTGGAAACCGGGGATGCGCTAAAAGTGCATCCTGCGCATTCGGATGTTGTTTTATCCTTAGCAGATATGTTTATCTCTTCATGCTTATTCTTGTTGACTGCGGAAACTACTTTCTGATACTTCTACCTTAAAGTTGTTGTTTACTTGTTTTGCTCGTGGTTATCAGAAATAGAAGAAAAGAAGGAAAAAAAATCGATCAATTTAGTATCGCTTATTAAAAAAATGCATGAAATTTCAAAGGGGATTTTTAAGTTTTTCAATAGATTTTTGAAGAATGAATTATCATTAAAAGTTGTCATTTACTCCTCATTTGTTGAATAACTGTTTTTATAAGTGTTTGGATTAATACTCGACCTCCATTGGAAGATTTATATAAAATTAATTAATTTTTTATTAAACTTATTTAAAGTTCGAGATGAGGGTTCACTTACCTTCGCTTATTATTTTTTCATGTAACATTATCATTTCAAGTAAAAGATTATAGTATACCATATCAAGCATCATTTTTTTAAAAATATATAAAAAAATCAAATATTGTTTTTGTAGGGGGGGGGACTGAAGGGACTAGATTTTTTCATACATTTAAATTTATAATTAATCTAACGTAAAATCTTTTTCTCGTCCTATATCTTAACGGAAAAATATTTCCTAAAATCTAAGGGAAAACCGAAAAACGACTTATATGCTTAAAGAAGTTTCCTAGTTAGACTGTTTTAAGCTTCGAATATTGTGTGTCAATTTAATAAATATGGTCTTGATTAGTGTCAACATTTCAGTTTATATAATAGATAAGGCAAAAGATCCCTTTATTATATAAAGGGTGCGATCGGCAATAATCAAATTGATAATTCAGTTCCTACTATTACTCTCTCTCTCTCTCTCTATATATATATATATGTGTGTGTGTGTTTGTGTGTGTGTGTGTGTTCAAAATTTCAATCGTTAATAAAATACTTTCTATTCATCCAATCTAGTTAAAGAACATTTTTTAAAACTTGTAGTAGATGACATTTGGTGTTAATTAAGTTTCTTCGAATACTAATTCATTAGTTTTTTATTAAATAATTAAAACTAATTTTTCTCACCTTTATAGTATTTCTTTATAGTAATTGTAATTATTAGGTCGGGATAGCCTGGTCGGTAGGGCGTTGGAAACGAGGCTTGTGCTACGAGTTCGAACCTGGTTGCAAAGTTTTTCGTGTCAAGAATTATTTCACTGTGGGTATCAAGTCAAAGGTGATCGCTATTCGGGTGCTCAGGGGTTCATATCCTCTGAAGCTACTGCAACCCTCCTTCCGTTGTAAATCTGAACAGTTGAAATTATAAATAGGCGATTGTAATTATTTAATAAAATAAAACCTTTAACTTTCTAAATCTTTCCTAATATCCAATGCAGGAATTGATTTTAAAAAATTCTTTTTTATATTACTCGTTTGCCAATTTGTTTCCTGGTGGATAGATTGATACAGAATTATTATCCCTTTATTTCCCAATAAATAGCAGCAAGAATAAAAGGAAAGGATATGAGGTCGTTACTAGCGCCTATAGCAACTGATGAAAGTCATCAAAGTTTAAAAGAAGTTATCGGGAAAAAAATTAAAATGCATCATTTGTTTTTCTGAAAGGTTCGCATGATAATCATGAAATGTTTCAAAACAATAATGGCTTTTGGGGCTTATTTTCCAATACTAATTAATATATTTCTAGAGGTTTTTTTAAGAAGCCCGATAATTTCTCTATGCGTCCCTTTTCGAAATCGGTATCCACAGAATAAAAAACATGCTTTGCACTCTCTCCTATCGTTTAGAGTGATAAACGCAAAACCTGCTTTGGACATCGCACATTAATCTAGGAAGCATGCTCCTAACAAGTCTCTTTAGTTGAAAATGACCAGACTTAAGTCCCTTATCTCCAGAAATTACAAAATATTCCGTTTGTGTCCACTGCAATTTCCTGGCGGATAGCCGTGACAGAAAAAAAGAAAGAAAAAAAAGGGGGTAGGGACTGGCATTCATGGCACGCTTTCCAGAGCAGAAGAAGAAGAAAAAAATTATAAGGGGAACCACCAGCAGCCAGTAGTTGAGGGGGGCAAAAAAAGATGAAGAAGACGAAAAGAAAAAGAAAAGAAAAAAGAGTGCACCATATAAAAAGCAGGCACACTGCGATACAAAGCAGGAAATGAGTGGGCAGAAAACGTAATCGGGCCAAAAGGATGTTCAAAAGTGGTGAATTCGCTTAAGCTCCAAATCATCTATTTCCCAGTAAGTTCCGGCAAAAAGCAAGGGGGGAAAGGGAGACATGGAAACTGCCAAACAGGAAGACTTGGGAGGAATAGATATGGAACCCTCCCATCCCTTGTCCTTTCTAGGAAAATAAATGTCACTCGTTTATTCCGCCTTGCCAAGGACTATTTTTATGTGGATGTTCGTGAGTAAATAATACAGTGCCTCGCTGGCCTTCCACTGCCGGTGTCTGTCGGTGTATAATTCATAAGCCAGGGCTACTGCTGCCGTCGAAACTAGGCCATTGTGTCCAAGGGGTTCTGTTCCAGAATTGAGGTATGTAAATTCGGAAAAAGAGTCCGACGCATAAGTATGAGGTGGAATCGTGACCTGTGAACTTTTTAAGGTTTTCGAGTAGAGGTAGGGGTTGCACGCTGTCTTTTGTAATTACAACACGTTCCCGCAGATGCAACCGCCATGCACTAAAACATTAACTGGTTTGGATTTTTTAAAAAGAACTAAAGTATTTTTTTTCCGTTTAGGGTGTTTACTCATTCATGGGTAATGGTTGTCTTCATACTTAATTCATGCATTCCCATGAAGAAGGGGGGTGGTGGAATCATTCTTTTTATAATCAAGTCAGATAGTACAATTTTAAAGTTTAAAGATGACTTGACAGACAAAATCTAATGATTTGACTTAACAGGTGCCTTTAAAAAAAGAATTATAACATTTTATGAAAGAGGGGAGGGGGAAATCATTCTGTTTATAGTCAAGTCAGATAGCGCAATTTTAAAATTTGGAGTTTATTAATTGATGACTTACCAGACAAAATCTGATAATTTGATTTAACAGGTTTCTTTAAAAAAAAAAAGAGAAAGACGTAAAAAAAGGTGAGAAGTTCAAACTCTTGTTTTATTTTTGTGTTTGAAAATCTCTTTTGTGTCTTAATTCATGCATTCCCATGAAGTGGGGAGGGGGAGGAATCATTCTGTTTATAATCCAAGTCAGATAGCACAATTTTAAAATTTGGAGTTAACTTATTGATGACTTGACAGACAAAATCGGATAATTTGACTTTACAGGTGTTTTTTTTTTAGATTATAATATGTAAAAAATATAAGAGAATTTTATACTCTTGTCTTGTTTTTGTGTTTAGATTCATGCACTCCATAAAGAGGGGGGGGGTCATTCTGTTTACAGTCACAATTTTATCACAATTTTAAAATTTGGAGTTAATTATTTAATGACTTGACAGACAAAATCTGATAATTTGACTGGTTTATAAAAAATAGTTTCGCTGGTTTATTTTTTAATTATAACATGTAAAAAAAAAGATAAGAGAATTTCATACCCTTGTCTTGTTTTTGAGTTTGAAAACGACTTTTGTGTTCTATTTTAAACTAATTGAAAAATTTATGTTTCAGGATCCGCAACTTTTTAAATTATAATAAATAATGGAATATAAAATAGGCTTTTAGAAACTTTCATAGTTCTCAGTTATAAGCCAAATCTAAAAAAAATTTGTTCAGTGAGTTTCAATCTACTAAAATATTTGCGCAATATTAACTAAGATAAATGATAAAAATTCAGCTTGACCTCAATAGTTGTAACAAAAATTGCCTTCGTTTCATTTTCTTACAAAACTAACTAATGCATTTAAAATGAATTCCAAATTAAAAAGAGTGTATTAAGAGAGCATTAAAAAGACTATATATGCTGCTAAACTTTTCAAAAAGCATGATCAATTCTTTCACAACGATTTTCTTTTAATTGAAGAATATATTGTGCTAGAAAATTGGGTTTCTAAATCGGTTTCAGATCTTGTTGTAACTTATTATTTGATATTTATTGCATATCTTATTTGTTTTTTATCATACGAAGGAACGAGTGAAATTTGTCTGTGGTATTTCGCATAAATTTTAAAAAGTTAATAAGAAACCATATTCACTCTCATTCTCCAGTTTTAATATTACTTTCAGTTACTAAGCCAGAGCTGCTGTAATAACGAGGTTGTTTTAACCAAAAGATTACAAAAACGGAAAGACTCCTTAAGAAAGTATTAAGTAGATTTAAAATCTCAGAATTTAATGGGACGTGAATAGAAGCTGTTTTAAGATAAATAGCGGATAGCGCTAGGCCCGAACTCCCAATCTTATGGTTAGTAGCCGAGTATCATACCGATCGAGCAAAAGGGACCCTTTAGCTCGAAGGATATTAATTGGCTTATATTGCAATCACCACACTGTAATTACTATTTACTAATTCAGAGACAAAATACTTCCTTTTTAAAAAGCCTAGATAATAATACTAGGCTTTTATTATAGGCAATTAGTAATTTTCTTTCTCACCTTTTTTGCTGCTTTTTAAAAGAAAATTCTTGCAATTAGTAATATATAAAGAAGACACTGTTTATAAAGTTCCGATTTAACTGCTATTTAACGATATTCAATTATGAGACGCTATCACTGCGGTTTTGATTCGGTAGTTTCCTTTGTCTGTGATTTCTTTGTTATTTAAAACTTTCGTAGATTTACTTTATTTAATGCAGTGATTCAGCTATACCAACTTGATAATACTTTTCGCCAAGTTAACAAGTAATATAAAAACCAATTTTTAAAAAAATCTATTCCTACTTTGAATATTAGGAAGCCACGGAATACTTTATTTCAGTTCCTATTTAGTAAATAATTATTACAATTTCCTTTCTCGCATTCCGCTTTACAACGGAAGGAGGGGTGCAGTAGCTTCTGAAGGAATGGACCCCTGAGCACCCGAATAACGATCACCTTTGACTCAGTACCCCCAGTGATATTGCTCTCGACATGGAGAACTTTGTGATCAGGTTCGAACTCGCAGCACAAGGAATGCGAACCCAATGCCCTACCGACCAGCCTATCTCGACCTAACAACCACTACTAGGAGAAAATTAGTTTTTAATTAATTAATATAAAATTAATAAACATGTATCAAAGGTCATCCACTACAAATTTAAAAAAATGTTCTTGAACTTGATTGGATGAATAAAGAGTATTTGATTAAAGATTGAACATTTGAACAAGATGTTAT
>JAOUZG010053459.1:5452846-5469672 GCA_026289955.1 Argiope argentata | reverse complement strand
TTATTAATTGTATTAAATATTAAAAACTTATTAATTGTATTAAATATAAAAAACTATTGTTAAACTAAAAATATAAATAAAAAGACGCTAAAAGTATGAATATCCAGTTTTAAAATGGTATCGTTTCGATTTCTGAGCAATTTAATACACGACTTAATTTGTCGACAAAAAGAATCGAGGTTACTCTTTCAATTGATTCAAAAACGCATCTTCGGTGAAAGAAAGTTCACCCATTCTTATCAAGAAACTTTATAAGTTGTAATCGTTTATAAATAAACATTAGCTCTCTGTTGTCAGTCGAGAGATATTACATCGTAAATTTTTATGTGTCATCCGATGAATACGATAAAAATTCATGAATAGAAAAGATGTCTGCTTGAATTGTGTGTCACGATACGTTACACACCCACTTTTAATTATACACCACTCTTGTTCTTTCTTTTTTTTTATGGCACATAAAAAAGTGGTTTAAAAATGCACAACTTCTGTTTGATGATTCAATATTTGGCAGGTGTTTCTCTTTTAAAATAAGCGCAAAATGATATGATTTATAATATTCCCATATGTTTATTCTAAGAAAGCTGAAATACTTTTTTGGAGATTGAAAAGAAATTATTATAATTTGACGTTATTTAACTGAAGGAACTAAAATAATCCAATATTCTGAGCTTTAATTTGGGATTCTGTATCTATGTACGCGACAAAGATACAGAAAGTATTGTCTTAGATATATATAAATATTGGTGAAAAAATAAAAAAATAATTAAAAATGCATATCACATCATGCATATCATATTTATACGTATTATTATACTGAGTACATTTAATGTTTATTCATAATTTTTTGTTGGATTTTTGAATAAATTAGCATTTTTATTATTTATACATAACAACGTGGTGATATCTTCGCTTTACATTAGTTTACATTTATATATTTAAAAGCTCTTAGAATTATTTATTAAAATTATTTATGTAAAAAGAAACATTTGAATAAAATGATTCCTGAATATCAACAAATGTTGTGATTTATTTTTCTGTTGCGTATAAATTAATATGAAAATGTGAGGAAAGTACTTTATATATATGTCTATCCATTTTAAATCCTTACAACTATTACATACTGAATTAAAGCTAATTTTTCATTTGTTTTATTAATTTAATTTTGAATTATATGAAATAAATAGCTTAAAATAATAAATAAATGGAATTGTGACGAAAAAACGATTCTGTATTTCATATTTAATATAAAATAGAATATTTCATATTATAACAATAATGTTCAAGTTAATAAAATATTTGATTATTATTATTATTTGTGGAGAAAGATCAATATTTCTGAAATTGTTTACTTATTATTTTGTTATTAGTAATTTTTATCGTCACTATCCAGGGGGAAAAATTGTTTAATTTAATTTTAGATAAAAACTGTCAAAAAAATATTACGTCTTTTAAATTATGTGTGATTTTAATTAAAAAATTTTTTAAAAGGATTTCACGGATCATTTTTTCAAGTTAAATCATTTCTTATACTATCACAAAATTATTAATATAAAAATGTACTTTATTTAGTGTTATAATAAAATAAAATTCTAAAAATACCCATAATTAATCAAGTGACAATTTACATTATTTACATTTACATTTTGAGAAAAATTATAAGCAAAGCATTGTGATTTTTTATACTATAATTGAATATTATTTTGAATTTTTATGCAGCATTTCTTTTATATTTAAAAACTCATCTGGAATTAAAATATAAATATAAAAAAGCTATCGTTCAAAAAGTTAATTAAAAGTAATATAGTTTATTTCTAAATTAAAATAATTTGTCTGAAATAGTTAATATTCTTTATGGGACATTTGGATTTTTAGACATCGAAATGTGAATAAGTTTTGAAATTGGTAGTTTAATGTTAAAAGATTTTTAAAAACATAAAGTTATATCCTACGAAATATAAATTTTCAAATTATCGGATGATGAATAATAACTATTTATACATAACGCAGATAAATGTTACTTACATGTATGCTTTGTTTACTTTGAAACTTTTTCTACTTTAAATTAGTAATTAAAATTAATACATTACCATCATTTTATGAAAAACGATTAATTTAAATTTAATAAAATGTTAAAGAATTGTTTTTAATGAATTAAATGTAACTGAAAAACAAAAATTAATAAATAAATCTAGTTGAAATACAAAAAATTAAGAAATAAATCTAGTTGAAATAAAAAAAATTAATAAATCAAATTGAATTTTACAACTTATTCAAAACTAGAATAAATTGTTTATTTTCAAGGGAAACCGGCAGTCTAGACTCTTATAAAGGAATACTTTAATGCATGTTATGCATACGATATGAGTTTTGGCGTCTTTTTCCTTTCTTTGAAGTTGTTGTTCATGAACTAACCAAGAACTGTTGACAACAAGAGCCATCTCATCATTTTTTTAGATCGTACATGATCTTTTTAAAATCTTTCAAACTTAAGGTCATTTTAAAATTTCAAAAAAAAGGGATAATAAAAATGATTTTTTTCTTTTGACACGTGCTGAATATCGTCGTTAAGGAACTGCTTTAAACTTTTATCTTTCCCCTTTTCTTTATTATTTATCGTTTATATATTTTCTTTATCACTCGGCTTCAAACTGTGTTATCATCTTCAAAGAGGTCTGAAATTTTATCTTATTCAAAATAATGTTATTTACATTTCGCGTTCCGCTTGCGGGTCATTTGGTTATTAATAAAAACCGAAAATAAGGTTATCCTCTTTTTTGAAGTACCGCCACAACCCTGAAATTCACAAGGATTTTCTTTATCAAATAAAAAAAAAAGGACAAAAACGAGAGACATATGACAATTTGTTTCTCATCACTCAACCTAGCGATAACGCTTTTGTCCTCTACGCCACTGCCACCAAACTCGAAACCCGAACAGAACCCCACCCACCATTTTTCCTTCAATACAGTGCTCAATACATAATGTTACATCATACCTCTACCCTTCAATCAAAAGGGAGACGCGAGGGGGGGATGAAAGAACGGACGGGGTGGGGTCACCCACACGACGGAACAGCGTCTATATCGGTCACAAACGCACGAAAAAGAAAGGGGTTGTCAAAAGATGATTCATGCATCCTGGATATTCTCCTCCTAAAAAAGTTTGAGCGAGAAAAAGATAGTCTGTCCATGTAAGGATTCTACTACTCAACACTCCACTGGCCCCGAGTATAAGAACCTCCATTGAAGTCCTCTACTTGTGGTAGACTGGCAACTCCTTGATTCCAGTCGGCGAGAGAGGGTTGGGGCAAAAAGGCTTGTGCAACAACTTGATAAAAAAAAAAGTTAGCTGAGAAAAAACATCGCCTCCAACCAAGAGGGAAGGGGCAACGGGGATTTTTGAGGTCAAGGAGGTTTCATGCGTCTTCCTTAGGGCCTTCTCTCTTTAATTCTCTCGCTCTCTGTAGTATCTGGGGCCGACTTGACCTGGGAAATTGGTGCTATCGAATTTAAAAGTCCACTGCAGCATCGGAAACCTCTTTGACTTAGACGAGTTAAAAATAGCGAATCGGGCGGTTCTAAGAGAACTTTTTGGAAGTAGAAATCAGTTGGGGTTTCGTGCCATTTAATTTTTTTTTTTTAATCTTTTGATCTGTAGGCAATACACGTGGATTTTCGTGCGCCCTAAAGGGTAAAGAGACCTCTTTCATGGATCCCATATTTCTGTTTGATTTTGACCTTAAATTGGGGTACGAAGATATCTTCTACGCAATTCAATATTTCTATAAATATAACTTTAAAGTTCGAGAATATTTTTTAAAAGAAAAATTTAGGTCTAAAGTTTTTTTTTTTTTTTTTTTTGAAGAAATGATCCAAAGTATATCTGATGGACATTTTTTTTTAAATTTCTACAATTTCCTAAGGGAAACAATAATTTTAGTCTTAAAAGAAGAAATGAGTGTATATTGTCGCCATTGTTATTATTATTTGGCGATGATAAAATGGATTACAAAAAAAAAATTAATGGAATTTAATTCATATATAGGAATTGGGTTCTAAGCTCTAATAAAATCAATATAAAACGCCATATTTTTTAAACAATTTCTAAACTTAAAAAATGTACTGTTTTTCTTTCAGAATCAGAGATGTTTTAACATTAATAAGGTTATATCAAAATTACTGAATATTTGATCGCCATTTATAGTTTTACAGATTTTGGTTATATCAGGATACATATCGTCGTTCAATTTCAGTTAAATGATTAAATTTAATTGTATTCTCACAAGTTTTTCTTCCCTTCATATTTTCCCTTTGTCACATTTTTTTTATATTTGAAGATGAATTATTTTAATCTTAATTTCAACTACTTCAGTGATTTAGCAGGAATTTTTCATTATTTATAGGTGCCTTTTTTAATAAAAACAGTAATAGTTCTTCAAACTAAACAATTTTTATAAATAATTTATTAAGAAAATAACTTTTTATATTAAATATTTATTAGTTTATTTAAATGAAAGTGTATCGTGAAATAGTGCTACAATTTAAATATACTTCACGAAACTGCTTCAATTTAAAAATATTCATCAATGATATATTACGAATGATCAATTAAAAATAAATAATATTTTATTATCATGTCAGAATATGTTTTGGGATGAGGGTTTCGGCGCCAACAAAAATCCTTAGGCGAAAAATAAAATTTTTTCTATCGGTACGAGCATGTTAAAAAATCAACTTTTCATAACGCGTTACCATTGCATTTACTAAAGCTCTGATTTTTTTAAAAAAAATTTAATGACTACAGCAAATAAAACCTACAAAAATACCATTTTGAGCTCGTGATTATATGAAATGACATAAACAGGAAATGTGATATTTTTTAAACAATCAATGTGAGACAGCGTTTTTTGAATCGTTTTCAATACTAAAGTGACTCATTCAATAAAATGATTAAAATGAATTAAAATATAATTTAACTTGCACGAGCACGTGGTGCTTGGCTGTACAAGAAATGGTGTTATGACATGATACATTGAAATATTCATAGTAAATGTCATTTTAATCTTTTACTTTAAGCTAAAGACAAAGTTTAAAACTATATTACAAATTGTAAATCCAATGTATTTAATAATTTAAAAATAAATCATGAAATAAATAGACTTTAAACGATAATTTACTGCAGACATTTCATGCGATTAGATCTACAAACATTATGTTAAACATAGACTTAACAACGAAAAACTAAATGGTTCTTTCTTTCATTCCGAACTCAACACATAAATTTACTTACTGTTAAAAGCTTTTCGAAAATCTCTTATTTCGTTGGAAATCATTTTTTATCACGAGGAAAATATTTAGTTATTCGTAATCCCCAGATACCGCATAGGGATAACAATCTACTTCTTTGTAAAAAAAATACCATTACCAGATACGAATCGAAACTTCTACCTTGAGGTAAAAATCCCTTATTCCTCAAAGTCACCGACCACTACTAACCAGCGTTGTTCCTTGTTTATATCGGTATCTTATGCTCGTTTTTTCATGCACGAGTGCATTCCGCTTGAGCAAATATTTCACGTGCAGAACGTGTAACTATTCGAGATAAACAATGGAAAGAGCCGCAGCGGATTATTATGGAAAAAAGCAAAAAAAAAAAAAATTATAAATAATGAGAAACCCAGAACATGTCGTTAAGCTGGGTGATAAATTAACTTGATTGCTCACTACCCATCGCATCACCACGAAGAAATACAATAGAAACAAATTAGCTGCCAACGAATTATTCAGATTGTTGGACGGGGAAAAGAAAAAAAAATGTGGGATTTAAAAAGAGGCACAATGTTAACATTTTTAATTCGCATTTGATTGGACGCATTGTTGTTCATTAGGGGTCCTCATTCCAGTACAGTTGGTTGTTTTAATTAGGTGGCTTTTAATATGGGAAAATTCGCGATTATGCTGTCTTTACAGTATTATTTCACGCTATTTCTTTTTGTTTAAAGTGAGCAGCTTTCAATTATATTCACTAACTGAGCATTGTGTTCTGGTACATGAAATATCTAAAAAGGTATCATTGAAATCAATTTGAACTACATTAGCTTTGTACACACTGGACAACATGATGTCAGTTTTGCAACAGTGTCGCATCTGTAAACAGATTTTTTTTACAATAAAAATATTTTAAAACTAATTTTATGACTTGAAAAAAATTACTAGTTTACAATTTACAAAACTTTTATTAATCTGTTTCTTGCATACGCTACTGAAACTTGGACAGTGATTAGAAAAAAATAAAGAGACTCTTGCCATATTTGAAAAGGGAGTTCTAAGAAGTACGTTTGGTTGAATTAAGTATGATGATTATAGGAAAGGAAAAACTAACTCGGAAATTTATGAATCATTAAAAAAAACTATTTTACTAAATTTATAGTAACGCAAATGGCAAATTAGGTGGCTTTTAATATGGGAAAATTCACGATTATGCTGTCTTTACAGTATTATTTCGCGCTATTTCTTTTTGTTTAAAGTGAGCCGCTTTCAATTATATTCACTAGCTGAGCATTATGTTCTGGTACATGAAATATCTAAAAAGGTACCATTGAAATCAATTTGAACTACATTAGCTTTGTACACACTGGACAACATAATGTCAGAGTTTTGCAACAGTGTCGCATCTGTAAACAGATTTTTTTTACAATAAAAATATTTTCAAACTAATTTTATGAGTTGAAAAAAATTACTAGTTTACAATTTACAAAACTTTTATTAATCTGTTCCTTGCATACGCTACTGAAACTTGGACAGTGATTGGAAAAAATAAAGAGATTCTTGCCGTATTTGAGAAAGAAGTTTTATGAAGTACGTTTGGTGGAATTAAGTATGAAGATTATTGGAGAGGAAAAACCAACTCTGAAATTTACGAATCATTTGAAAAATAAAAACCATTTTGCTAAATTTATACTAATGCAAATCGCAGAATAATTAATAAAAATAGATGATAATGGAGTCACTAAAAAAATCTACTGAAAAGATCTTTTTTCTAAAAAAACGTACTAAAAATATCTATTAAAAAGATCTTTTTTCTAAAAAACCTACTAAAAATATCTACTGAAAAGATCCTTTTTCTAAACAAAAACCTACTAAAAAGATCTTTTTACTAAAAAAACCCTACTAAAAAGATCTTTGTAGATAAAATATCAGGTACTCGAAAATATGGGAAGACCAAAATTTAAGTTAATTGAATATACGGAAAAAGACTTTAAAATATTTAGGTGAAAAATTCAAAAAATGTTTGCAAGAACATGAAGGCATAGAGTAAAATCATATGGAAGACCAAGGCACATCCGTGCTTTTTAAGCCAATAATAAAGAAGTATTGAAATGACAAAAGAATTTCCATCTGGATTACGATTAATTTCTATAATTTTGTTCTATCTAAAAAATTCCCTAGTATTTGTTTTAAATATATTATTTCTTTAAAAATGTAAATAAAACTCTATAATGAGTCTGACACTTATTTGTGTTTTCACTATTTTTTAAAAATATTAGTATTAAAAACCTTTAGAATTTAATTATTTTAATTACTGTTAGTTTTTGTTAAAGAGTCTGAGTTTCATTTCAAAAAATTATTTAGTCTTTTAAATTTTTATCACAGATTTTATTTATATGTCATATTTCTTCCTGGCCTTTTAAATTAATGTAATGGGAAAAGTCTTATTTTTTTTAACTTCGCAAAACATTTTATTACTGTTTAAATATAATCTGAAAATTTTGATGATCTCGTTCAGAAAGATGCATTCGGAAAGTACTCATTATGCACTTCATTTTTGCATGCATGACATTAACCAAATAAAACGAAATACATATTTATCAATGTTATAAACTGTACTGATTCAGAATTCTAGATTATTGTTAATCGAATTTCTAAAACTGAAAAACTGACAACTGGCTATTATAATAAAATAAGTGTTTATTGACGCTGTAAATTAACATTTTTTTTTCAAAAAAGTTAATTATTTCTCTTTGTCGATATTTATAAGGATAAGAAATTCTAAATTTTCCTTCAGAAAAAAAAAATCGTTTTGAAATATTTGAAAACCCGAGGTCATGAAAAGCACTTCACCTGCTGCAAATTACGCACTTAACCTTTTATCTTTCCGAATAAGTAATTTATATTTTTTTACAAAGTAATCAGTTTACAAGGTTTAAAAACAAAATTTAATTTCTCTCCCTAAAGATATCAACGAAATATTTCAAAGAATAAAAAATTCATATAATAATTTTCTGAGTTTAATAGATTCTATTACTTTCAAACATTTTAAAGGAAAAAAAAAGTCTGCGTTCTTATAATTTATGCTAATGCTCTAATATTTGTTGTATAAGTGTAATTTGTATGAGAATTGAATGCATTCATGCGTTTTTTTAAGTTATTGTTATTTATATTTATAAAAATCTCTAGAAAATCATTTAACCCTTTTTAAGGCGGTGGTAAATAAATCACTACCGCCTTAAAACATTTTTCAAATATTGTAGCATCAAACTAACGAGAAATGAACAGAAGTGTCAGGCTCAACATGCAATATTCATTGTGAGGATCTCTTTGTTTTATGCTGTTTCATTAGAATAATTAAAAATAATGCATTTGATAATTTACATTTTATTTGGTTTATGTATCCCTAATTTCATATGTAATTAATATATTTTAGGTGTTGAAATAATTAATAATAAATAATTTTACAAAGTTAGCATTTATTTATGAAATGATTCGTATTTCATATTTTTTTCTATTGAATAAGTCAATAAAATATCATTACTTGCGTTAGGGTGTAGTAAATATTTTACCAACCCTGTTTAAAACAACAACCACAACAATAAAATTAAATTAAAAACTTTTAAAAAAATTAGCTTTTCTTTTAATACAGCGTAAAATGTAAATTTTGAAGGAAAATGGTCTGTGCCTGTTAAAGGGTTAAAAGAGATTTCCAACATGTTTATTTTGTGTTTATTATTTATTAATTGAAATTAGGTAAGTTCCTCTTTTGAATTTTGGCTTTTATTAATCTGATAGATAACAGACTAATGTGATAAATATTTTTTTATTCAAAGTGATTTTTCTATAAATATTGTACGAAGAAATATTGAAACTTGTTTTTAGCACGATATTTTATTACTTTATTAGTTATTCGGGCCTTTATTTTTTTTAATAAATTATTTGTTCACAGAAAAATTTGATAATAAATGCATGATATTCTGCCGTTTACAGGTTTTAACTTGATTTGTGTGTGGAAGAAAACAAAGATTTATCCTATCATTAAACTGTAATTACTATTTTTATTACTGAGCACCAGGAAACTTTTATTAATAAAATCAATTTTCTTTCGAAATCCAAAGATCACGTTTCAACTTGATATTAGAACCCTTTTGCAACTGGGCTTGGTGATGAACGGCATCAATTAAAATTAACTCAAATTTCATTCTATGAATTGTGCAATTTCGTCATTATTCGAAGAGTTCGTTTACCGATTACAAATCATGTATCAGCGACGTCTCCGAACGATCATTACTGATTCCGAGCACCTCTCAAACCACTTTTAATTGGGAAGGAAAGTAGAGATTGCGCCATTCCGTAGACCCCTTCTTTCCCAATTGGCACTTAAAAAAAAGAAGTATCTTTAGCCATCCGAGGAATCGGTTACACCATCTATGGTGACAAGGAATGCGTTTTTGGGCCGAAAAACACGGGTAACGTCCTAGCCAGGAAGTCTTGCCCCCAGTGCAGCTGAGGCCAAAGACCCAAAAGTGTCGACCCTTTCTGCCGGCGAGTCCCACGTCCATTATCTTGCGAAGATCTAAGCGCCACGACATGGGATAATAAACTCCACTCTGACCACAGAGAAAGAAAAGGCTTCTTCCACTGGAAGGAGTGAAAGCCAGGCTCTTGGAGGGAGGTGAGGCAACAAAATAAATTGAAAGTAGATTCGCAACTTTTTTTTTCCTCCCTGTGTGTTGTTGCCTTCCATCTATGGTCCTACCTGGAGGTTGGAAGTTCAGGTGTTTTTGTGTGTGTCTAAAAAGAGCGGTTTAAAGTGGATGTGTGGTTTATAAATAATGACAATAATAATAATAAAAAAAGTTCAGTTGGCAGCGTAAAAAGGTTTGCGGTGGGTCTTTGGCGAATATTCGGGTATTCTCTGTTTGTTATTTTAAAGCAAAAGTAAAAAAGACTCGCTGAGTAGGGGAGTGATTTTTCGCACTGGTACACACGGCCTCTTGTATTTTGAAGCATGCAATGAACCATATAGGTTTAGCAAAAAATTGTTTACTTAATAAAAAAAAGAAGGATTTGAATAGAAAGGGATATGAGATAGTAAATTTGTCTTATTTCGGTTAAAATTCGTTTATTTTTAAATCTCATGCAGATAATGATGTATAAATATGCAATTCTATTTTTTTACGTGATATACATTTTTAAATGATGATGATGATGTCGTGTCCGCTGTTTACCACGGAAAGAGGGGTGCAGTAGCTTCTGAGGGCATGGACCCCTCAGCACAAGAGGGCAGAAGTCTGACTTCTAGCTCATATAAGGACGAAACACATACCCACACGCTTGCACAGCCCCTTTTTACAGGGGGGCACATTCACACATCTCACAGATAGAACAACCATGCCCGAACCGGGACTCGAACCCTGACTTATAGCACACGAGGAGGACGTGCTAGCTCTCGCCAGAAAGCCGGCACACATTTTAAATGAGCAATAAATAAGAATTTATATCAGTAAATAATTTTGAAAATTAAAAATTAAAAATGATAACTATTTAATTTATTTTGAAGAATACTTTATAAAATTTAAATAATCGGAGAGTATTTAAAATGGGGTTTAAAGGGAATATGCGTTATTGCTCTTCAAAACAGACCTATCACAAAAACTTTTGTTTATATTGGAGATAGTTAAAAAGATTATGACTAATTAAATGTAAATGGCAATTGTAAATGTTTCAGATAAATAAAGAAAAAAAAATAGGAATAATTATTGAGGTTTAATTTTATTTAATAAAATATTTATAATATATAAAAAGATGCGGAAGAGTTTAAAAATGATGCGGCATGTAAAAACATGTAGTTGAATATAAAATGGTTTTAAAGACTAATAAGCTCTGCTGTTTATCATAAAAGCTATTTTATTTAAATTTATAAAAGTTATGATTAGCAGTAAAAGTAACGTAACTTGAATAAATATTAATTTAAAAATATTACAAATGGTAAATAAAGTTTTAAATTTATTTCATGAGTTATAATATATAAAAAGATATGATTGAATTTAAATGAGCTTTTAAAACTAAAATGATTTATTATTCATTAAATAAGCTCTATATCTAAAATTTCTAACAATTTACTTTGCGAATTTTTGGCAAAAATCATGATGAAGTAAAAACTTTTCTTCTATAAAAAATTAATGAAATCATGTATTCAGTGAAAATATTAACATTTTCTGACTGATTCATCAAAGAAAATTTGTTTAAATATATCCTAATTGAGAAATTTCAAGAGTCACTCGTTTTATTTGTCAGTTTAAAGTATATTAATGTACAATTAAGGAACAAAAAATAATCTATTATTTTTATTAAAATAAGAAAAAGTATTTATTTCTCAAAGTTCTTTTCTATTTTAAAATTTTAGAAACATTCTGAATTTTATTATTTAGAAATTTATCCCAATGTTTTTTTTTCATAAAAAATTATGTAATACCAATATATTGAGGGAAAATTTTATTTAATAAAATTATAAAATAAATAAAAATTGAAAATAAAATATTTTCTTAACCTCTTTTGATTCACATTCCGTATGTTGCATTAATAATCAAGGGTTTTTAAATGGAGATAAAATATTACAAATTTTTAAGTCATTTTTCTGCTTTCACAGATTGATTAATCTTTTTAAGTTGGTATTGTATGAAATAAAACAAACGAATTCGAAAGAAATTAAATTGTGAAAATAGCTTGGGATAAAAGTTTATTATATTCAGATTAAGATAGTAATAACTTATTAACACTAACTTAACTTAGTTATTTTTAGTATAAGATATATAATTTTGGCTTGAGTTACTAATTTATTGCTACTGTCTTCTGAATTATTCATGATTAGTTCTCTAAAGATGTTATTTTCTATAAATTAATATGAAAGATACCAGAAGCAACATCTGTTACTTACGAGTGCTTCATTATTTAGATTGCCTTCAATCTATCAAAATATATTTACCGTGTAGTTTAACGTTTTCCACTCTTAAATCTGTAAACAGTTATTAAATTTTTTATGTCTCTCTTTCTGTGTAAGGTGCATAGTTTGTATATAAAAAGAAGAAGAAAGTATTTTGATCGATGAAAACTACGCCTTTCGTCCAAACCAATCAGAGATAAGAATTTTCACGTGCTATTTATTAAGAAAAAAATCTTTTATTATAACCTATTTTATTATAACCCAGCTTTTCATTTCGTTCAAACCTATGATTTGATATTTTTGCTTAGTAATTTGACAGTTGGTCTATAATTTTCTAAGTTTAAATAATTTAGTTTCTTAATTTATATTGTTGTTGTTTTCCCATTTAAAGAAATAATATAATTATAATGTGAGTACGTTTTAGTAGAATTTAGAAGTTTTTTAAAAAAAATTCTAATCAGTATTTTCTATAACGTTTTTAAACTTAAATGTGCCGACTTTCTGGCACAGAGATAACGCGTCTTGCTCGTGACCTGGGAGTCCCGGGTTCGAGTCCCGGCTCAGGCATGATTGTTCTTCTGTGTGCTATGTGTGACTGTGCCCTCCTGTTAAAATGGGGCTGTGCAAGCAAATTTGGTGAGTGTGTAACTAAGTCGTACTCTTAGACTTAGTTGGCGCTACTTCAAAAAAAAAAGACGCTTCTTCCGGCTTAAATCTGCTGCTATATCAGTGGTGGGGCTTGTCCATAGGTAAGTGTCATAAGTAACAACAACAACAAATTTAAATGCAAAAGATGCGTTTTATTCAATTATGTTTTTAAATGTTTAATTTTAAACGACGCAATTTGAGACAAAAATTTATCTCTACAGTGATAAATATATGTTTAAAAATAATAATCATAAATAGAATTTACAATACAAAGAACACACTCGTTCTTTCGAGGTATTCAGGGACAAGAATGACACGAACGAGTGGCACTAAAGCAGAAACTAAGACTGAATCTTAAGACTATCAATTATCACGATACAGCTCTTTCCAAGGAGATATGTTTCTCCATGGAGTGGAGATAATTCGATCCCTATAGTCTTAACATATCCTCTCAGAATGCGAGAAACAATTATCATATCTGAAGCATCTAATTCTCGTATTCGAATATGACATCTTCGTAGAAAATAAAGACAGTTCATTTTTCAATAAAAAGTAAATGTTTATTATTAATATATTCCCGAATAATATATATAATGGCGAAATATCTTTCAAAGCATTTTCAACAAAGAAGAGATAATAAATGTATTTATATCTAGTTTTACTATCTAAAATGATAAAATGAAATAATAAAAGCTATGTTAAGCTATTGCATATATTTAATTAGTCAGCGTTTTGTGATAAATTTTCTTATTAATTTATACATGATTAATTATTTTATGTTTATTTGATTCAATTCTTGTAAACTCCTTCTACGTTATATTATTATTAAATTTACTTTAAATTTGGTAAGATTTCAATTTTAATTGTTTTTAAACTTAATTGAGATCCTCCATTGCAATTTTGCATTCAATATCGTATCTACCGAATTAATATCAAGTACAAAAATATGTTATTTATATTTGTGTCTTGATGTATCCTATTTGTTCAGTTTCCCACATTTTTGAATGTTTTAATTTTTTTTATGAATACGTTAGTAATTTTTCTTCATTTTATCAAATAATTATTTAGCACCGTTTGTCACTAAGTAGTTGAGATTTTAACTCTTCAATTAGAACCAGAAAATTTAAAGCAGTTATCATTCATATATTTTTATATTGTTTAATTATTTTCACATTCTCAGAAATTATTTAAATATGTCGATTTTTTTTCTTCTTTTAGACTTTATTATCTAGGAAATGATAATTCTCACTTAAACACTTACATTTTTTTTTCTTTATTTATATCAGAATGTAAGACGCAACCCATGGATTGGCTGCATTTACGAAGTATAAATTTGTCATCCATTTGGTCAAATTATAAAAAAACATTAAATTGACTCAATATTTTAATATTTAGGAAAAAACTTTCCTTGAAAACTCTTAAACGTGTTCTTCTTCCGATAGTTATTATTTTATTTCATAACAATGTCACTTTATAGAAGTTGAATTTTTTAAAAAATCATATATTCATTTTAATAAATTGAATGCTGAAATGTCTAAAAACTGCTTCTGATGGGAAAAAAAATCTTTTGTTAAAACAACAACATCAAAGAAAGATGGATAGATATATCAGATATCATTCCGTTTATTTTCAAATGCTTGAAGAAATTTGCAATATCTATTGTTTTGATTATTACACCTATGCATCCCGAGTAAATGGATAACGAAATTCAAAACAGAATGTACGGTTGATCTATGACTCATTAACTATACGTATGCAAGATTTTAAAAGAATTTTTTTTAACATCTAAATTTTCCTAAATAGCACTGGTATTAAAATTATTTACTACATCGCTTTAAACTGAAAAAAAGAAACGGACATTATTTTCTTATACACCTAATTTAGTTATATTAATGGTTCTTTCTAACCACATCAAAAAACAGAATGAAAACTTGACCTAATGTGGGGAAGGCTTCATAATAATTTCAAAACCCGTTTCTATTAACTAGTAATTAGAGTGACTGAGAATAATTCGCCGTACGCTTCTAAAATGGTAAATTATGCCTATGCCTCATTACCGGTTCGGCTAATTAATAGCCTGTAAAATGTAGCAAAGATATGAACTTATTTAAACGAGTTTGTTCTCTGAGACATGATGGCTTCGAGGGGACAAATCATCCTTCCGAAGAAAAATAACTTCCATTCCACTGTTCTAAGTCCCTGGTCCTCTATCCCATAAACAGTATGCTATTAGCGATTGAACGAACCGGGAGAAAGAAGGGGGGGGGGAGGTAGGGCAGGAAGAGGTTTGCTGTGTCTGCTTCAGGCACATGGGACTTGATGAACTTTTAATGATTTCTGTTGTACCCTAACGTGAGAATGCTGCTAAGAAGTGTGGATTGGTGAGAAAGAGGGTTCAGATCCTTGCAAAGACAGCTAACTGTGCAGTTTTTTTCTTTGCATTCGTTTATTCTTTCTTTTAATTCTCGCTTATGGATGAGTGCTGATGGCTCTTGTTTTGTTTTGGCTTCAGATGACCATGTTCCTAACCCTTGGACGCCTGCCGTGGAAGTTTCCTTTTGTTTTTTTCGTAATTGCTTCTGGTTGTTATTAAGGAAGACGAAGATGGGGGATGGGTTTTTGCTTGCGTGGGAGTTTCCGACCCGTGAGATGGAACAGGAGTTTTCGCGGGTTGTTTTGCAGGTTGCTCTCTCTCTCTCTCTCTCTTTTTAATTCCTTCCCCCCTCTTACACTTCATTTTTTCCAAACCTTGTTTTAATTTTAGCTTCCGTGTCGCTGAAATGATAAATACCATACATAATACTTGCATCCCTATTTTTAGGGGAAATTATCTAAAATCGTGTTTGTGATTCGTTTACGGAAGATTTACCATTTTCTAACAATTTCTTGTTTTTAAAAGCATTTGTTGTTTTCGAAAAGTTGATATCGATATCTTTCAACTGCCCTGTTGTTAATTTAGAAACTCGTTGTTGGGATTTGATAGTTTTCGGAACATTTACTTTAAGAATTCTATTTGGGAACTTATATCGAAAATTGTTTTAAGTTTAGTTTTGTGTGTTCTTCGTTTAAGAGGAAACAAAAAACAATATCTCGACCAAATTAAGATATTTTTGGTGCATCATAAACTGTGTTTTGAAATTAAAATTGCCGGACCATTTCCAAAAGTCGAAAATATGACAGTTCTGAAATTTTATTCCTAAATTTAAAAATTTATTTTTCACTATATATTTTATAATAGCATGCCTTTCGAACGTTTGTATTAGTAAATAATTACATTTAGAAAAATTCTTTTTAAAGGATGTCTTTAAGTCTTATTTTATTTAAGTATGAACAAATTAGCCTTGCCCAAAATAAAATGAAATTTGAACTTCATTCAAAAAAATATGTTTCTTGTCTCTGACTCTGAATCCACAGAAGGGAATATATGTTTCTATATTGTTATTAATTTTCATGTATTCTACAATCAGTAATTTTACTTATTTTTCTTTGAAGCTACAGAAATTTAAAATTAAATTAAAGAAATTTGCCAATATAGCAAAGATAATTTTTAATAACTTCTTTTTTCCATTATTTTTGTGTGGTAAATGATCCGAGATATTTATGTAAGTGTTTTATATTTTTCCTAGCAAAAAACGCCATCAGTAACATTTTCACTGCAATAAATAATCTGAGATGTTTCATTACAATAGTATGCTTAAACCAATAAAAATAGTACTTATTTCTTTACTTCAACCAATTTTGGAGATATGTATTGAATTTTATATTATATAAATGCTTCTTAGCGGTATCTTATTAATATTATAATATATTGGCTTAAATTATTATATTATGGAGATTTTATAAATTTTATTTTTGCGATATGTGCCCTTAATTTTATTTTACATAAGTATAGTAAGTATAATAATTATTAATTATATAAGTTGCTGTATCCTCTGTTAAAATATGGAAACAGTATTCAAGTT
>JAOUZG010053459.1:5398615-5423938 GCA_026289955.1 Argiope argentata | reverse complement strand
CAAAAAGGTTTTATCTGGAGCCAGCGCCCATGCATAGGAGTAATAGTGCATATTTCCCGTTATTTGGGCGACCCGGGTTTGAGCATGGTTGTTCTTCTGTGTTCTATCTGTAAGGTGTGTGAATGTGGCCGTCCCCCCCCACCTGTAAAAAGGGGCTGTGAAAGCGAATGTGATGAGTGAGTAGCCAAAGTCGTACTCTCGGCCCACGTTGGCGCTACTATAAAACACGAGACGCTGATTAGGCTTAGATCTCTGACTACCTCAGTGAGTTTGTCCAAGGCAAGGGCCATAAGAAACAACAATAACAGGTTTTATCTGATAATATTATAAATAAGTGCAAAGCTATTGCAATAATTTAAGTTATACCTTCTTTAACTTTCCCCTTGCACTTGAAGAACTTTCTACAGCATAGCATGGGCTCTGTCATCTAATAATTAAATATTAAGCTTCAAAACCGTAAGAAGAAGAACCGTTTTTAAGAAACAAACTATTTTGAGTTTTATAGCAAGAAAGTCAATAAAAATGCGTGACATAAATCTTAATATAAATAGAATCATTGTGACTACATATATGTTTCGCAACCCCTCCTAAGCAACTGGACCGAATTGGACCAAATTTTGCGCATTTATTATTTAAGACAAAATAAAGAACATTGTCAGCTTTACAAATTTCAAAAATTAATCAAATGTTTGTTTAAATAGAATTGAACGAACATTGGGCTTTTTCCCTCAGTAATTTCTGCAGAAATGAAAAAGGAATTTAAAATTAACACTTTTAACATTTCAGTAACATCAATTTCATCACTACACAATATTTTTCAATTGATAAAACTTTTTTAAAAAACTAAATATAATAAAAATAATTTATTAGCCGGCGTCCTTTCACAGAGGTAGCGCGTATTCCTCGTGATCTGGGCGTCCCAAATTCGAGCATGGTTGTTATTCTGTGTTCTATCTGTAAGGTGCGTGAATGTGCCTTCCTGTAAAAAGGGGCTGTCCAAGCGAATGTGTTGAGTGATTAGCGAAAGTCACACTCTTGGCCCTAGTTGGAGCTACTTTAAAACAAGAGACGCTCATTTCGACTTAAAATCACTGACGGCCGTCAGCGCGTTTGTCCATGGTAAATGCCATTAGCAACAGCAACAACATTTAATTCCGTATAATTGGGTTTCCGTCTATAAGGCTGTTGCAAACATTGGAGATTTAGTGGTAAGATATCAGCCTTACAAATGGAGGGTTTCGTGTTTGATACTTCATAACATTTGAAATCTCCCTTGAATGACTCGGCTGACCTGTATTAAAATTCTCCCGTTGGTGAGGAGTGGAAGTTTGGAGAAAAGGAGCGTTTCAGGCTCCACATTTATTATCTAATCGTGGTTTAGAATGACTAAGCCAATCACTAACTGAATAAACTAAACTCTTATATAAATTACTTACTACAGCCAAAATTTGATTTGGAGACCGATTATTTGCAGGTGCTTCAGTAGGTATGGTCATGGCAAGTGGCATTAGAAACAACAATAACATTCTATAATATTAATAATTATTATTATTGTTTGCTTATCTATTATAGGCCAAATTAAATTCATCAACTGGTGCTATTAATTCGGAACAGACGAAATATAAACCAGATTTTTTGACGGAAGAGGAAATATTTTTTACATAGTCTTATTTATAGCGATCCTAACCAATTGTGTAAAAACATGAAATGATTTCCGATAGACAAGTTCTTATTCTAAGAATCAAAAACAGATTTTCTTGACGTCACAAAACTCGGGGGACGTACCCAGAAACTTCCCACTGACCCCAAAACACCATTCTGTGGCAAACCATCCACAGGTTGTTGGGAAACCACTTGAAACTTTGCGAGCGAGCTGTAATATTCTGGCGCCAGGCACCACAAACGACCAACCACTTTGCATATTTTCCTCCCCAACTAAATTTCATATACCTACCCCCAACGGATTTTTGCATTCGAATCAGGTAGATTGAAGACTTGTCTAATGGGAGTGACCGCGGCACGATCAGTGGTCAGCTGGACCTCTCATGAAACCATGTCAGGTGAAATCTGCGGGGCAGGCCTTTGCGGGACGACCTCACGCGGGGCCGAGCCTTTGGGTACGGATCTGAAGTGAATCAAAGAAGCCGATTTCCGGACAACCTTGACAAGGCAAGGGAATTCTGGGTCGTGAGTATCACACGCCTGATTACCTTATTCGACCCCCCTCCCCATTCGACTTGTTCGATGCTTCTTCTGTAATTAATATTCATCGGGACGATCCGTGAATATTTATTACCAGTCACCAATTATGGTAGTACCATCGCTTTGGTTATTGCAGGCAAAAACTATGCAGGTCCATTTGTTTGATTGACTTCCTGTTTCAACGAGGAGGTATTCCTGGGGTCCATTACCTCTGGGAAGACTGCGATCTGTTTTTCATTCATAAAAGTGTTTTGTAAATTGATGAAAGACATGATTAAGAACTGCTTTTCGGTATTCCTCAACAAATGCCGGTAAGATGAATCTAATATAGAACTTTATATTTTTTATCTTCTTGATCCTTTGA
Organism: Argiope argentata; assembly: GCA_026289955.1. Lineage (NCBI taxonomy): Eukaryota > Metazoa > Arthropoda > Arachnida > Araneae > Araneidae > Argiope > Argiope argentata. The sequence goes on along the minus strand of JAOUZG010053459.1, from coordinate 5,421,372 downwards.
AGGGACGGACAAGAAATTTTCTGCAACCAATTTTTTCTTTGAAATGCTTCGTCGAAATCTGCAAAATTAAAAATTATAAATAAATAAAGGTTCCATAAAAAGAAATTATTTTCATTCATAAAATTACTAATGAATTGGTGGGAAAAGGTTAAAAACTTTTTGGGATATTTCTCAAGGAGGCTTTTGGCTTAAATAATCTAAAACAGATATTCTTAAACTTTTTTCTTTTCTTGACCCTTTTATTAGCCACAAAAAATGCATGGGTTTTTTTGACGAAAAGTTTAATCACAATCTGAACACAAAAAAATCTATAAATCAATTGAAGTTTATTCCTTAATTTATTGAATAATTTCATGAATCCTTTGCTCTTAAATAAATATTAAGGAACTGTTTGAAGTCAGAATTATTTTCGATTCAAAACTTTAAAAAAAAACCTGCAAAAAAGTGTCTCAGTATGTGCCAATACAGTATTGCTTTATTCAATTAATAAATAATTTAAGTTAAAAATTCTGATCAACCGTGTCTTTTTTTTACAAATAGGATTCATGTAGATATGAAAAACTGGCAAATAATAACTTGTGTATTTTTTTTCAATATTCTCTTCTTTCGCCTGATATCTTTTATACTTTTTAAGGTCTAATTTAAAAACTTTGAATTTGTGTTAGAGCATGCAAAATAGAACTATCGAATTTAATTTGGTGAAATAATGTGCATATAGTTAAACGCAAAAAGATTTAAATCTTTTGAACGATTTGAAATAGGCAATATAATCTTATAAATTTGTAAACATTTTTTTTTTTCAAAAAAAGATATGGTTTAAAATTGTTTAGTTTCACTTCCAAACAAATAATTTTTTGTGATTTTCTCGAAAATTCCTCTTTAATAGATATCATTATAAGGTTTACGTCATTAACCCTGAAGCTTATTTTAATCTTAATGATTAAAACAACACAAATCTAGATGAGCATCGATTAGAGAAAAGTGTAAATTAAGCTGATGATCTTTAGCATGTCAATATCTTTAAAGCGAATATCTACGAATGATCTCTGATTAACTGATTTTACAACAGAAAATGAACCGATATAATTAAATTTATAATAAGCCTATGGAAAACTGGCAAATAATAACTTGTGTATTTTTTTTTTTCAATATTCTCTTCTTTCGCCTGATATCTTTTATACTTTTTAAGGTCTAATTTAAAAACTTTGAATTTGTGTTAGAGCATGCAAAATAGAACTATCGAATTTAATTTGGTGAAATAATGTGCATATAGTTAAACGCAAAAAGATTTAAATCTTTTTAACGATTTGAAATAGGCAATATAATCTTATAAATTTGTAATGGTAATATGGTTCCTATGGTAATAATCATTTCCCATCCGCACAAATTGAAAAAGTCATTTGGAAATCATCTTTTTTTCTGTCACTAGTATTAAACGAATAAATTCATCAATATTTATCATAAGATGTTTAATTTCCAATTTCCCACTTAACAGAAAAAAATAACGTTTTTGATAATTACAATTAAAATCGTGTAGATTTGTTTTGATGACTCTCTTACTAATCAAATTAGGCGTTTTTCTGTCACTTAAGTAAAACGACCATCAATTTTTGATGATAATTTTTTTTCGCGTACAAATAAAGTTGTTTGCGGATTACTTCTGGATATTTTTCCGTGTATTTTGTCCATCGTGGAATCAATCGGGATTCTTTATTCATGAGAAATGAAACCTTATCGTTCCTTGTCCGTGAGCATCAATTGTTTGCGGTTTCTCTTGAATCATCATTTCTTAAGTATTTAGTCTTCCATTGCTTCAAGATTAAAAAAAAAATTTGCTAAAGTGACATTCTTATTTGCAATCACAACAAACGAAGAGGAAGTTTTGGTTTGGATCACTTTCCTGATAGTGCAGGATGTTGACACTTTATACTTTCTCGTAGATGAAGGGTACATTTAAAAGATATTGCAGAAATCAAAGAATACAAAAGTCTGAAATAATCATTTTTGGAATGGTATTTGTCTGCTTTTTCTGAGTATAAATTGTACCAAATTAAAATACTAATAATAACAATCGTAGTGGTTATAGGCACAAAGTTTTTGAATTCTTACGCATTTGCGTTTTAGTCTTTAAAATTCACTTATAATTCTTTATATTGATTACTTAAAAGTAAATTTGAGTATTGTTGTTACCTATGACACTCTGCCTTGGACAAGCCTCCACTGATTATATCAGCAGATTTTAATCCAAATGGAACGTCTCTTGTTTCAAGTAGCACCAACTAGGGCTAAGAGTACGTCTTAAGTTACACACTCATCACAGTCGCTTGCACAGCCCCTTTTTAGAGGGGGTCACATCTACATGCCTCACAGATAGCACACAGAAGAACACTCCTGCCCGAACCGGGACTCGAACCCGTGACTTCCAGAACTCGAGGAAGAAGGTGTCTATCTAATTTGAGATAGACACCTTTGAGACACTTTGTAATCATTGTATTCTGAAGTGCGAATTCCCGAACAAATTTATAGACACTTTTGAGTTAGACACTCAATCCCATATTACTGTCCATACTTCTTGCTTCCATATTACTGTCCATCTTCTTACTTCCCATAGTGCAATTGATAGGCACTTTTGAAATAGTATAATTAATCCCATATTACTGTCCATAATATAATTATAGAGACTTTTGAGATAGTATAATTAGTCCCATATTACTGTCCATACTTCTTATTTCCATATTACTGTCATCTTCTTACTTCCCATGGTGCAATTGATAGACACTTTGGGATGACACCTCTGTGCCCAAAAGGCGGCAAATTTAAGTAGTAATTAAGGTAAATAATCTCTGTAGATTTACATTATTTCCTGTTTTACACTATTTGTTCCTTTGAAAAATATAAAAAAGAGGAAATTAGTATTGGTGGTAGACTTTTTTATAAGAAATTTTGATTGACTTTAATTTATTAGTATAGAAGACTTTTTTTTTATACAGAAAAAGTAGTTCGACCACAGAATCTTTTTTTGTTATAAGGGAAAATTGACATCATTTTTTAAAAGAAAAAGAAATCTGAAATTTTTTTTGACAGTGTGGTGGAAGAGGTTATTAATATCTTGAGAACTTCAATCATTGTAAATACATGATCCATAATTTAAATAACGCTCTTTAATAGATATAAGGGGCTACGGGCTTTTTAAAAGAAGACAGGGAATTTATATTCTAGTGGTTGTTGCTTCAAGATTAGTTTCAAAGTCTTAGTTCGTGTACCATTTGGATATTTCAAGAACAACAACAAATATTTGTTGTTTTAGTCGAATCATTGCACATCCCTGAATATTCTATTTTAGAAAGACAATTAAGCATTCTTTCCACCTCTGAGTTTCCTTACTAAACTAGTCGGAACGCGTTTAAATTCAATTAATTCAATGAAAGTAATTTTATTTCAAATCGTCATGCATGGCAAATGTTTTATTGAAATAAAGAAATGACCAATGCCCAAATCACAACTCATTGCCTCCCCCCTCCCCAGAGGCGAAAGAGTTGATTACAATAATTCATAAATTTATCGTATTTCTGAAAAAAATATTTCTTTTGACTTAACTTTTGATTTTAATTTTTCAGAGATTTTCAATTTCAAAGGATGTAAATATTTGAAATATAACAAATTTTTTAAAAAAATAGATTAATTCAATGATTCTTATCGATCAAGTTAAAAAATTCTTATTGAAGCATACATCTCTCTCTCTCTCTCTTTTTCCAAGCATTTTTTTCACTTTTAATTTTATTCTTTAAATTTCGATCTGTACACTTTTATTGTTCTTGGCTACAAATGATAGTTAAAGCTATTGGAAATGAAATAGTAATGGATAAAATGATTTTGTTTTTGTAATTGTCTTTTAAAAATATTTAAATGAAACTTTCCTCTTTTTTTATTTGAAAAATAACTCGCATTTCACCTAATTTTATAAAAGAAGGAAAAAAAGCTGCTGTATTTAATTTTGTCTGATTTTTTAAGATTATTTAATTTAATTTTCGTTGTAGTTATGTCCCATTTGGAAAATACAGAACGATTAATTCTAGACCATATCATGGTATTCGAAAAGTTGAAAACGTGGTAAAACCGATATTCCCTTCTCTAAACTTCTAAACGAACGGCAAAACATTCGATTATCATGAATACATTTTTCATCAGATTTTACATTTGGATAGATTTAGATCTTAAATAAAACCAGGTGTCGAATCAACAGTTATTTGTCATAAAACCTGAATTTACAGCGGTCCTGTATTTTGTGAGCCTATATTTTCTGAAATACAGTACATTAAATAAAATAATTAATTTACATTTCATCTCTTTTACATTAACAAACTTTCTCTTTTGCTTTTCATACTCTAAAACGATATCCTTACGAGAAAAAGAACAATTAGTGCTCTTGTCTGTTTTGTTATATGTTGTTATTATTTTCCAATTTTCGTCGAATTTCCTATTAAGTTTTATAATGCCTTTAATCCAATATTTACTAAATACGAAAATTTTATATTTGTCGAAATATAAGACACTAAATCATACATAAACCAACTACTACTTGCCTTCTTTTACGAAAATCAATTAACGGATGAACGTACTTCTGTAATAACAAGGTATGAATGAAGCATTTTATTCTACATACGCATTAAAACTGAAAACTTCATTTCTTCATTCATTTTTTAAATTCCATCGCATACTTTAGTCGTAGAAATAAACAATTATTATCACCCAGTTAATAACTACTTCATGGCTAACTACCGGGTGTCCAAAAAGTTCCCGTACTCCAACTTTAAAAAATCCTTTTTAATGATTTTTTTCAAGTATATTAAATTTTGCCATACGAGTAATGAAACCATGAACATGCTTGAAGCTTTTTTCGGCGATCGACTTATCTCAAAAAAATCTTTGGCCACCTCGATCCCCTGATCTGACCATCCCGGACTTTTTTCTGTGGGGATATTTAAAGGACAAAATTTATGAAGGTGATTCTCAATCAACAGATGATTTGAAAATAGCAATTACCCAAAGGATACAAGAAATCACTCCAAACATGTTAAAACGCGTTTCGAAAAACATACGCAAACGAGTTCAGCTTTGTCTCCAAGAAAGGGGTGGACATTTTGAACATTTATTATAAATGTTAGTTCAGTATTTTTTACTTAGTTATGTTAAAAGTGCTTTTTATCATTGGCATAAAAATAATTCTTTTTAAACCTATTGTTTTTGTAAAATAAATTCATAAATCATCAGTACGGGAACTTTTTGGACACCCAGTATTTACATTAGATAATTGCTGTATCTTTCTGCTCTGTATTAACTAAATTCCCAAGTTTATTTTCTACTAATAACTTCTGATAAAACGTATTCACACCGAAAAAGAAAGTTAATTGGAATAGTTTATCTTACCCTCAACCCCTTTAATATAAGCTTCACCCTTATAATTTCCTCACCCTTGCAGGAAAAACAACCCAAAAGTGTCTTTACGTTTTCTTGTTATCCCTCCCTCGAATCACTCGTTAGATGCGTAAAACTTTGCTCTCCAACGTTTATCTTCTGTCTTTACTGAATTCTACAGATTTCTCAATAAAAAGATATATAAAGTGACTTTAGGAGAAAGACTTACAAAAACCTATTCCAGCATTGCATTGGGTCCCCCAGAACTGGGCTCTATTAACGCGCGGACTTACTGCTGTAATAGCGTGGCAAGGATGGGGCATTTTGCTCTCCATTTGCGCTTAGATGTCCTCGACAGGAGGACTGAGAAGACCCCTCGGGTGTTCGTCTTCTTAAAACATCTCATACACTTGCTCGGGGATGAAAGGAAGAAGGAGGAAGATGAAGAAGAAGAGGAAGAAGAAGGAAAAGTGCTCCATAACTCCGGCTGTTTGATCGTGAATCGCTCGCTTTAGGACAAAAAGGGGGAGACACAAGAAGAAGAAAAAAAAAGAGAGAAAGGAACGAAAATAACGAAAGGGGATGGGGGCGGGAAATGAAGAGGGGCAACAGAATCAAAAGAAACTGGATTAGTTTCTGCCGTGGGTGGAAGGGGGGGGGGAGGGAATAGTTTGTCCACATGAGATCTTTCTACCCGTACATTTTCGCCCTGAGTCTCGTCTGGCCGGAGGATGTGGGAGTAAGGGGATGGGGAGAAGAAAAAAAATAAGGCTGATCAGATCAGCTGAGCAGCTTAAAACAAAAAAAGAAAGCAAAAAAGGAAAAAAAAGTGAGAGTAAAACTCGACCCTTCAGGATTATTTGGTAGATAGTTGTTTTCAAAAAAATAAAGTGTAAGGAAAAGAGCGACAAGGAAACGTGCCAAGAGAGCCTCACAGAGTGGAAATTTTCAGCTGTACAGTTGATATTGAATTTCGAAATGATAAGCTGGTTAGAGAGGAAAAAGAAAGTGTACACTGTCGGGATCATCCTATTAGGATCATTGAATGGACCCTGAAAGTCAATTTTATGAAAAGAAGAATTAAAAAGCTAATATGCTTCCCTCCCCGTGTCTCTTTTTTTATTATATTTTTAGTATACAATATAAAGTTGTTGTTGTTACTTATGGCACTTGCCATGGACAAGCCCCGCTGATATATCAGCAGATTTTAAGCCGGAAATATACGCCTCTTGTTTTACAAGTAACACCATCTAGGGCCAAGAGTACGACTTAGCTAAACATTCGTCACAACCCTTTTTAGGGGGCGGACTACATTCATGCGTATTCATTCATTCCTCTCAGATCGTAATTTAGACCTGGAACAGAGAACGATCACCTCTGGCCCAGTACCCCCAGTGATATTACTCTCGATATGGAGGACTTTGCGACCACGAACAGATTTAACGAGCGCCAATCGCCACACACTCGGGGAGTCTTTTGGCCGGTGAGTTTCGAACCTGTAACCTAAGGAGTACGAGTCCAACGCTCTACCAACCAGGCAATCCCGGTCTCTACAATATACCGTATACTTATCATTCGATACGAGTAGTTTCTTTAAATAAAAGGGTAACATTTAACACCACACCACACCTCCGTTTCTAGGGCTCAAATTGCCCCTTTCCGGTTTGGTATAGATGTAGGTGGACTTTATTAAAAACAAAAAAAAAACGTTACGCAGTTGTTACATTATTGGAAAGAAACAAAATACACAGACATATAACATAACAATAAGTGATAAAAATTAGAGTGAAGAAGGTCTGGAGTACAACAAAAATGGATGAATGAATATCATAATGTACAGTATGGATGAAAATATGAGGGAATTAAAATAAAATTAGTAACTTGAAGGGTTAAAAGGATTTATTATAAAAATGCGTGATATTAATTGATACTCAAAAACTGATGAGCTTAATCGAGCCGTAACAGTTCTCCATGATCAATTAGAAATCTAATCATGTTTATGATTCTTTTTTTGGAAGATGAATTATTAAGCACTCTTTTAAACCAAAGACTTTCTAGCAAAGATCAGGTTTTTCGAAGGTGCCATGAAAGAGTAAAAGGGCAGGATGTTGCAAAGTGGATGGGATCGCCGACTTCCCCACAAGAGCAATGGTCGTTTTCTGATAAATGGAACCGGTGAAAAAAAGAAGCAAATAAATAAAAGGGTAAATAAAAGAACAAATTTTTGTTGATGATAACAAAGGCATGAAAGCACCCAGCGATTCTGAAATATCTATAACAAACATAAATGCAGCCATAGGAAATTGAAATCAAAAGATTTTATAATAGAATGCCTGATTAAAAAAACATTTGTTTTAGTCATGATATGTAAAAATAATACGTCAAACAGATAAGTAAAGAGAAATGACCTTTACTAGAAATATAAAAACTTCATTAGTTTAGCCAGATTCAAATAAAAATCTCAGGGCATATTAAGTATATCTGATAGCATTGTCATTTTTTTCTTCACTTTTAGTGAGAATTTCTAAAATCGTGCTTTTAAAATGCCTTTAGATAAAGAAATTCATACACATCAAACCTAGTCATTTAAATGACCAGAGAATTCTGATGATAAATGTTTCAATATTAGGATGAAACCTTTTCAAGTCACGAAAAGCTCGTGATTTTAATCGCAAATATCACCGTCAATCTTACAGATCATTTTATTAAAACGTTTTCCTATGTTTTTTATTTAGTCAAAATGGATTTTTTGACTTATCTTCTTTACTTTTTTTTAACTTCCTTATTTTGCAAATTGAAACAATTATAACAACATAGTCGTTTTGCTATAGATACACTTCAGTTCCCTCGTTATACGAGATATTTATTATTTTAAATGTATAGGGCTGAAAAAGTCTGTGATATTAAGGTGATAAAGAAAAGTTTGGATAATTTCTAAAAATTCCTTTTTAAGTTTGAATTGTGATGAACATATTTTACTATTATATTTTGCTTTAAAACTATTATGATATTATTTTAGAGTCTGTAGTTGAAGTGGTTTGCTATTACTAATTTACATTAAATGTTTCGTATAATTTTCCAGTGTGAATTTGATATTTGTTAAAAACTAATTAAGGGCATTTAATGACAAATAAAAACATGGTTTAATAAGCGATATGGTTGAAGAAAAAATTTGAATAATAATTTCCTGAAATTTCTGAAAGGCACACTATAAAATGGAATGGATTTATTACAACTACTGTTATTCTGAATATTCAAAATGTGTTACAAGTAACAATTCTACTAAATTCTTGTAATTCCAATCTAAAATGAGCGACTCTCCTAAGTTTAATGTTCCAGTAATTTTTTTTGAGGAAAAAGGAAAGCACTAACATCGAAATGAAATTTATCTAGAAATATTTTCTTTTGCTCATTGTTTTCATTTTTCTTTGCTTTGAAAATTGAATTTAAACTCCCTATTTACGTTATCTATTTTTTTCTTTTACTTACAAGACTCGATTTTCGATAAAATCAAAATTTTCATTTAGAAGATATATTTTCGTAACTGCTTTATAGATAGTTCTAACACCTTCTGAAAAAAGATTTTTCTGCTTTTTTTTAATTTAGTATTTGTTTTTATGTTTTACTAAATGCTAAAATCTTTTGAAATTTCCATTTTTGTTTTTCATTTTTGATGAACAAAATTCATTTAGTAAAAATAAAATTTCTGCAAATTCCTTTAATCTATTATTTATTCGAGAATAAGCAATTGATTTATAGGATGTTTATTGATTTACAGGATTCGTTTTAAAGGATGCATCCCAATATTTTCTTGAGAGAATAAATTGTAATATTTGAAGGGATTTTTTAGTCATTAAATAGCAGTAAAATATCTCTCTTTTCTTATTAGTATAACTAACTATAAATACTCGAAAGAAAGTCCAATATCATTTATCTCTTGTAGTGAAACGTATTTATCTGAGATAAGTAGTTAATAATCAGTAAATCAATTATTATCATGTTAGAACATATTATTTTGAGAATGAACAAAAATCCTTTGACGAAAAATTGAAATTTTATTATCTGCACGAGCCTCTCAAAGAATCAGCTTTTAATAACGCGTTGCCATCGCATTTAAAAAGCTCTGATTAAAAAAAATGTTTATGACTGCAGAAAATAAAACCTAGAAAAATGTCATATTGAGCACGTGATAACATGAAATGAAATAAATATGAAATTGGATATTTTTTTTAACAATAAATGTGAGACAAAGTTTTTTTTATCGTTTTCAATACTAAAGTGACTCATTCAATGAAACAATTTAAATGATTAAAAATATAATATAAATTGCAAGAACACGTGGTGCTTGGTCGTTCAAGAAATGATGTTCTGGCTTGATAATTGAAATATGAATAGCAGATTTCATTTTAATCTTTATTTTAAATATAATAGCGTCATGAGTTTCGTAATAAGATAATTAATTTATGAAAACTGAAATTTAAAAATAAATCACAAATGCGCAGAGCGAAAAATAGTTTTAATATGAAGCGCTCTTATATTAAAATGTACAATTTAAAGGAAAATAACTGGTAAATTAAAATGAACTTTGCACATACGATTTTAGTTTAGGGATTGAATTTAATAGTTAACGTTTTGGTATTTTAAACAACTAATTAAAACAGGAAATTCTGGAAACATTTTTTTGTAAAACTCAGTTTGAAAGTGACAATTTTCATACAAAAAGGTACAAAATTTGGTGATATTCATACCATATTGTACGAATAGTGTTTTCTGTCGAGCGCATTATAAATTCAACCTATTTAAATACAGTGTTATTTAAAAATAGTGCTTCGTTATAAATGCTAATCAAAAAGGGTGAATTTTCATTTACAGCATGACTTTATGTCCTTCAATCGCTAAATACAATTCGGAATTACCTTTTGAACGTTTTTCTTTAATTTCAAACTTACAAAATCAAATTTCTTAAACAACTTGAATAGGCAACATACGAAATTTTTCTCGTGTTAAAACAAAATTTGAAATGGTATCATTGAAAACAAGTTTTCAAATACTTCATTTGCTTAATTTACTAATAATATATAACCAGAACCTAATTTCTACCAAGTGGTTGACCTTTGAAGTTTTACCATCCCAGATATCCATTCTCCTCCAAAATAAACTTAAACATAAATTTCTTTTTTCCAAACACACCCATCAATATGTAATTTTCAGTTTTAATAGCACGTAATAAGAAAAGAAAAATAAATAGATAAATAAAAGGAATCGACAATGCTTCCTCAAAGAAGGACTCGTTTTGCTTCAGAAACGCATTTATTGAATGTCCCCCCACTCGAAAAGGGTTATGTTTTAGAAAAACACCGTCAGTGGAGAATATAATACAACAGCCAAAAAAGAAGCAAAAAAAAACTGGCAAGACAGAAAGAGAAGACAGAAAAGGAGAAAGAAAAAAATGGACTGCGGAAACGTACCAGGCCTTTTTCTAAGGGACAAGGAAGACTGGTCGACACATTTCATTTTCTGTTTTTTTCTTCTTCGCCCTCTCTTCCACCAATCCCTTGTGTCGCTTGAAGAAAAGAAGGAAGCGGAGTAGTAACAGGGAACTTTCTCTCTTAAGCCAAAAGGGACCTCGATATGACGTTACCCCTAGGGAGATTGTTATTGCGAAAGCGATGCCTAAGAAATAATGGCAGCCTGTAGACAAACACCCACAGATAAGAATGTCGCTCTTTGATACACGGAAAGGAGAAGAAAAAAAAAAATAAAGTTTATATTAAAGAGAGAAGACAGAACTAGCCAAGGGGTTGGGGGAGGAATCCTGATTCTTCTGGGGATGTAGCCCACATTTTAAGATTCTGCTTTGTTTGTCAACGGTGATTCGATGCCCGGGGTTGTTGTTTGCCGAACGAGGAAGGGTGAAAACGTATGATTATCGGTCATCAGCATTGCCGAATGCTTTTAATCGCCCACTTCTCTTACTTTCTCGAAAGCAAGTTCAGTTTGTTTGGTTGACCGGTTCAATGAAGGGAAGCGATATGTCCTAACTGCGCAGAGACGCAGCTACTGGACATTAAGTGTCTTTGGGAGCTATATACATGCATGCCTAACTGCTTTGATAAATTTTATTATTAAATTGATGCATTTGGCGACATAATTTTTTGATATAAATATGAATCGAAAACGGTGAATTTTCATTTACAGCATGGCTTTATGTCCTTCAGTCGCTAAGTACAATTCGGAATTACCTTTTGAACGTTTTTCGTTAATTTCAAATTCGCAAAATCAAATTTCTTAAACAACTTGAATAAGCAGTATACGAAATTTTTCTCGTGTTAAAACAAAATTTGAAATAGTATCATTGAAAACAAGTTTTCAAATACTTGATTTGTTTAATTTACTAATAATATATAACCAGAACTTAATTTCTCCCAAGTGGTTGACCTTTGAAGTTTTATCATCCCAAAGATCCATTCTCCTTCAAAAAATGAGCTTTTATGTACTTTAATGTACAATGGATGTACTTTTTATCGATAGAAGTTTTACTTCTTAATAGCCCTCTACTGTTTACTAGTTTTATTGGAAATTCTATGCAACCAAAAAAAATTTATTTCAAAATATAATATCCGTTTTGATTTTGCCTTTGGTACAATTAAATTATGAATTTTTAGTTGCTGAATATTTACTAGTTGAGTTAGCGATTAATCACCCGAATTTCTACAAACGAAATTACTAAAATTTTCATTATTTTTATTTTTTAGCAATTACATGGCTCACTATAAGTTCCATATATCTATAAATAGTTTTATGGCACCAAAGCCGTTTTTGGCCAAGCTGCGTCACATTCTTGAGTTCAAAATATTTGTATCAATTTATAATGAAATCAAAATATGGGATGATTACAAAACTCAATTGTCTAAAAGCTTAAATCTGTGAGTCATGAAAAAGCGTAACAATGAAGACATGGTACTGTGCGGTTAACGTTTATATATGATTATAAAAAGCAATATTAAAATAAAACATGCCAACATGCGGGGTTTTGGATAGCAAGTCGCCCAATTCAGATGGACAGCAACTGGACAAATTCCAGTCGTGAGAATTCGTAGTAATGAAGCTGCCGGCTATGCTGCATGATGTGCTTCTTCTCTTTTTTCACATGGGCTTCCATATTCTGATATAAAAAAATGCTAAGTTTGGCACACAAACACCTCCTTTTTTTTCTTCATACAGGAAAAATGAAGAAACTTTCTGTTAACAGGAAAAATTGATTTTTCATTTTCCAAATCCAAAATAAATTACATTCCACGAAATCTTCCAGTCCGTTTATCCCATACAAGAATTCTATGTCAAATTAACTCGCCTCTATATAGAAAAAACATGACCATTTCATTCATAAGTATGGTTTTTGATGAGAGGTCATTCTGATTTTACAGTTACTCCCATTTTGATCGATTCAGATATCTGATCAACTGGAAATTAAACAAAATTTTGCCATTTTTTTTCGGAGATACTTGGAGCAATTTTTTTTTCTAAAGAAATATTTTTAAGCCAATTTATTTTCCAAACTTTACTTGTTCAATTCAAGTATACTCACGTTTTTCTTCAACTGTTTTTAATTTACGAAAGTGTAATGGAAAATTGAATAGATGCGAATGAGTTTGAAAAAAAAAGAAAGAAAGAAAGAAATTTTTAATGCTTCATAGCTAGACAATGATAATAATTCGAATTACTTTCACATTATTTTTTAGTTTTATTTTTCTGCAGTTCTTGAAATACTTTTGAAAGCGTTTATTATTGGTTTTAAAAGAAAATTTGTGCAACGAAATGTTTTCATTTTCAAAGAACAATAATATAAATCAAGCACTATGAGTTTTCAAATGAGTTTGAAAAAAAAAAAAGAAAGAAATTGTAAATACTCTATAGATAGACAATGATCATAATTCGAATTACTTGGGCATTATTTTTTTTATATTTCTGCAGTTCCTTAAATACTTTTGAAAGCGTTTATAAATGGTTTTAAATGAAAATTTGTGCAACAAAATGTTTTTATTTTTAAAGAACAAAAATATAAATCAGGCACTATGACTAAAACAGTGAGAAGAAAAAGTTTAAAAATAAATTATTGAATACTTATATTAGGATCAATTATTTATTTGGTTTGTTGATATGAAGCATTTATTTGTCTGACTTCGAAAATCAATAGCCATTTTCATTTAATTAAAAAAAAACTTCTGTCGATGAAAATATTTTGTATATTATGTTATTACATTCAAAAGTAATTTTTGCATTTAAATATAAAACGAGCTTATATTAATTCTTAATAAAGACAGAATACCAGCTAGTCTGGGATAAATTTCAACATATAAATACATAACCAACTGTATTAATGACTAAATAATCGCAAAAACTAAGTTACCGATAATTTTTTCTATGCTATAAGATAATGTCATAACTGCATTAATATATATAAAAAAGCATTGCCTTTAACTACATTAAACATTTTTCTGTAACTATATCTGATACAGATGCCGTGTTCTTCTGAGAAAGTGATAGTAAAGGAACCTTTACTTTCTATCTCCAGTGGCCGGCAAGCACTTACTATATTGTCTGTGAGAACCTCTCATTCGAAGACGAACTATTGCGTGCCACACTGAGTAAAGACATAATAAGTGACATATCGGATGGAATGTTTGCACTGCATCCCTTAAGCTAACTAAACCAATCGTCTGAATTCACTTTGTGAACCAAGCAAATGCACCAGGCTAGACGGTTAAATACACAAGAGTCTGCGGACGTTGGAAGATCTCGTGTATTTATTGTAATTGAAATTTTTCCCACGTGCTCGGTTATGGAAGTCCTTATCCAGATTTATTTTTCTTCGCTCAACAGCTGGAGAAACTGGAAGTTAAAAGACCAAGGGAGAAAATTGTCGGGAATGATAGATGTTTTGATTTTCGCTGTAGCAAACTTATTATTTTTTTAAAAGGCATTTTGCCGGTATACAGTTAAAAGTGATCTTGTCAAAAGAAAGAAATAAAATATGTGAGTTAGATATTTTTGTTTAAATTCCTCCATTAAATTTTTCTCTCTAATTAGATGACACTTTCTAATTTGAGATGCACACCTTTGAGACACTTTGTAATCATTGTATTCTGAAGTGCGAATTCCTGAATAAATTTATAGACACTTTTGAGTTAGACATCAATCCCATATTACTGTCCATACTTCTTGCTTCCATATTACTGCCCATCTTCTTACTTCCCATAGTGCAATTGATAGACACTTTTGAAATGGTATAATTAATCCCATATTACTGTCCATAGTATAATTATAGACACTTTTGAGATAGTATAATTAATCCCATATTACTGTCCATGCTTCTTACTTCCATATTACTGTCCATCTTTTTACTTCCCATAGTGCAATTGATTGACACTTTGGGATGACACTTTCTAGTTTGAGATATTGTATAGAATCAAATCAGAAGACTTAGAATACTTTTGCCTTTGTTATAAGAATTTGAGAATTGAGTATGAGTTATTGTATAGAATCAAATCAGAATACTTTTGCTTATGATATAAGAATTTGAAAATTGAGTATGAGTTATTGTATAGAATCAAATCAGAATACTTTTGCCTATGATATAAGAATTTGAGAATTGATTATGAGTTATTGTATAGAATCAAATCAGAATACTTTTGCTTATGATATAAGAATTTGAGAATTGAGTATGTGTTATTTTTATAGAATCAAATCAGAAGACATAGAATACTTTTGCCTATGATATAAGAATTTGAGAAATGAGTATGTGTTATTGTATAGAATCAAATCAAATGACATAGGATACCTTTGCCTATGATATATGAGATTTTCGATCGAGTTATTATTTGAAAACAAAAACAATTATTTTTTAAACAGCAATGCTTCTTGGATTAAAAATTTAACTTTCAATTATTAGTAGCTTCTGTACAATTTAATTATATGAAAAATAAATAACATTGGACCTTATAATTATATAAATTCAATTATTATTGAGTATGCTGTTAATGTTCGGCGATCGTTATGTTCAGTTCAAAAGTGACATTCATTCGCTTTTCATGTTTAAGGTCCCATCCCCTATTACTTTCTCTTCTTCCCTTCAAGAGATCCCTACAAAAATTTTATTCTTTGTGGAATAATAATAAGTCTATTCTTTGTGAATAGTGATAAGTCTGTCAAGTATACAAAACTATTTAATTTCAATTCAATAGTAATTATTTTGAAATTGAAATATGTAATACTTCATTCAATAATTTTTAATTAAATTTTACTATTTCAGATCTATGTACAAATTCAGAATCAACCGCAGAGATAAAGCCATCAAGAATACAATCAAGCGTGGATATAAATGTGAGTACAGTTTATCATGATATAATTTAGGTTTCAGAGATAACTTTTATACTATTTGTTTAACAAAATATTTGCCTGTCTTAATAAAAAGAAACAAAGTATTTGCAAAAAAAAAAGTTATTTTCAGAAATCTTTTATTTGATTAATACTTCCATGTCTTCATTAGATTCAATTACTAAATTCACAATTTAAAAATATATATATATGCATTTTTATTAATAAATAAGTACAATTTTAATATTTTAAATTCTACTTCTTATAATAAATTTATAAACAGAGTGTGCATTTCTTAGCTTTTAATTCATAATTCATCGTAAGAAATATCTTTTGGTAATCTTAGATTCAGAATTTTGCTAAATCATTGGTAGCGTTTATTGTATTAAATCAAAGTTTATTCAAATAAAACGATAAAAATTAACTTCAGAAAAATTAAAACTTGTTATCGAAAATAGGTAAGTGTATAAAGATTCGGAATTCTAGGCAAAGAATTCGAATTATTATACACCAGGAGGGGAATAAAAAGTTCGATTACAAAATATCCTTTTTATAAATATGAAACAAATCAAATCAAATAAAAATGTATAGAAATGATGATTTATAAAGAAATTGTTATAACGCTTAAACTAATGATCACTCGAAAAGTAATTACTGCTTTATATTCAAAAGGCTTCAGACTTTTATTTCCTAATGAGTGGAAAATGAGCGAACGACATTTCGACATTTCATAGGTATAATTTCTCTTCCAATAAACGTTCCTTCTTTAGAAAATTTCAAATTCGAACTTTTTTTTTCTATTTTTTTATTTTTCATTGAAATATTACTGGGAAGAAGACATAAAAAAAAATCGGAATGAAAGCATACCGGGTACGACACAATAAAAAAATATATAAAAAGGAGAATTGTGACTTACAACTGGCCTCTCTCCACTTCAGTTCTTCCACCCTTTCTCTTAAAAAGGGAGGAGAATCGTCCACTTATAAAAAAAATTCATTCGGTGGTAGGGATAGGGAAAAAAAATCTTCTCATCGATCGCATATATTTCTCAACAAGGAAATAATAATATCTATAAAAAAAAGAAAAGATCTCACACTAATATTCTCTAGACCTTGTTAGCCGTTGTCATAGCAACCAGTGCCCCCACACCACCCGTTCCAGCGCCGATTTTTTATCACTACTTTTTCATCACCCCCGTCCGTCATCCCCACCCCTTGTGGAGAAGCCTCCGACAAAGATGACATAATTATTGCGCTGCCTTAGGAACATCTTAACTCACTTTGACTTGTGGTACATGTAACCTTCCCCCCTGGGGGGCAACAGTATAAAAAAAGGGGGACGCAGTTCTTCAGAAATTCTGCTCTTGTATCTATCTATCTATCTATCTATCTATCTACTGTGTTAGGCGCTATGAATTAGGGAAATGTGTATGAAAAAGGGTGATGTACGCTTCTGGAACGATTCATTTTTTTGCACCCCCCCTCTCCCCTCCTAACCCCTGTGAAGTCGTGTGACACAGGTTTTTGGAGGAAAGGAGATCTGATAAGTTCTTCAAGTTGGGGTAAGTGATTTCATAAATTTTCTCGAGATTTCTCTCTTTCCGTTCACCTTTTTCTTTTTTTTCTTCTTTTGATCGTTGTTGTTGTATCGCCATTTAATATCAAGGACGAAAAAAATTGCCTAATTCCTCGAGTGCTAACTTTCCTTTCCGAGAGTCGTTTTGTTTCAGCCTCTGATACAGAAGGGAATGCTTCTTTTTCACGGTCTGGTTCGCATTCGTCCTTGAAAGCTATGCATTGTGGTCATAGATGTTATGAATAAAAATAAAAAGAGAATATGGCTTCACACTTTTGTAATTATAGCAATTTACATTAAATAATAATTTGCATGGACCTAAAGCCTTAACGAATTTAGACGTATGTCAAACGTAAGTGTCTTATGTCTGATTTATTAGATAGTACATAAAAGAAATAAGAAAACAATCGGTTTCCTTTTCGAAGCAAAACTTTCCATTATTTCAAAGCAAAGAGTGGGCGATATCATTCTAGAAGATGCAAATGTCTTTTCGGAATTAACTTTTTTTTTGGAATCGTGATCTTTTATGGCTCAAAAAATAATTCCACGAGTTCATTTATTGGGAGAAATGTTTTGTCAAGATTCTGACTATCCACAGAATACACTAATTAAATAAATGTATTTTCAAAGATGATTTTTACTAAAGACACTTATTATCATGTCAGAACATGATATGGTTTTGGGTGTCAACAAACATCCGTTGGCGGAAAATAAAAATTTTATTATCTGCACGAGCATCTCAAAAAAAAATCGACTTTTAATAACGTGTTGCCATTGGATTTACAGAAATTTCGATTTAAAAAATGTTATTGACTATAGCAAATAAAACACAGAAAAATGTCATTTTGAGCACGTGATTATATGAAATGAAATAAATAGGAAATGTGATATTTTTTTAAACGATAAATGCGAAACAAAGTCTTTTTTGGATCGTTTGCGATACTAAAGCGACTCATTCAATGAAATGATTCAAATGAATAAAAAACATAACTTAACTCGCACGAGCACGTGGTGCTTGGCCGTTCAAGAAAATATGTACTGACATGATACAATGAAATATGCATTGCAGATTTCATTGTAATCTTTATTGTAAGTGGTTTCTTTGTTTATTTTGAATACTAATTTTTCCCAATCGCGTCAAAGCACTTGTAAATTTCTCAAGAGTTCCTAACTGATTCTACTCGGTCACTTTTTAGGATGAAATCAGTAGAGTAGATACGTGTAAAGGAATGAGTCGCTGAACCCATATTGCATATATTCGTATAAGAAAAGGAGCAATTTAATAAATGCTTTCGTACAATTTCGACTAACAGAACATTGGTGTTGGCTTGAAACATTTATATTCTATTGATGCTGTTGTCAAAATTGTATATAGCTTTCCGAATTGGTACTGCAATCATAGAATACCCGTATGCCAATAATGGTACATGAGAGCTCAGATGAACAAGTTAATCCAACTAAGGATTTATGAAATGATATGATGATAAATACCGTGATACGCTTCCTTTCAAAGGTACCCGAGAGTCATCTTTTGAATCAAATAATAATCGTTGAACCTTAAATATGTGGAGTACTAAGAATTGTACCGCCAGTCTATCTAATAAACGAATCAGACGCTGTTTACCGTAGAACTGTTCTAGAGATTCTTAGTGCAGCATAAAAGAAATGATGCTGCTTCAAATATTCTACAAATTCCACGCCGGCAATAACGGCGTAGGGGTATCACGTCTTCCTCGAGAGCTGAGCGTCCCGGGTTCGAGTCCCGGATCGAGCATGGTTGTTCTTCCGTGGGCTATCTGTAAGGTGTATGAATGTGCCTCCCTGTTAAAAGGGGCTGTGAAAGAGACGGTGGTGAGTGTGTAGCTAAATCGTGCTCTTGTCTCTAGTTGACGCTATTTCAAACAAGAGACGATCCTTTCGGCTTAAAACTCGCTGGTGCCGCGGCAAAGCTTGTCCATGGCAAGTGCCACTAATAACAACAGCAACAACAAATTCCACGTCGTTAGAAGAAATTATTTAAAGAAGTATTTATAGTATTAAGTTGTTAGTATATACAAGTTGTGGAAGAGGCTATATTGACTAATTGAAGTTCTGTAAACGATTGAACCAATATTATAGGATATTGCATTACCTATATTTTATTGGTTGTCATTGTATGGCTTTTATTAATAAATTCCAACATTTGTTTTTTTTTTAATGTAGAATGTTCTTATAACAAATATGCTTAATATATATTTATTAACCCCTTCGCTTACAATGACTTGCCATACGCGCATCGAATTACTGAATTTTTAGTTTCAAATCCGCAACTAAGCCACAGAAGCCAATCAATTCGAAACGCTTTAATATCTCAAATGCTCCATGTATTATTAAAAAAATCAAATTAACTATAAATGACCAAAATTTGATATGTCATCTAATTAGAAAGTTGAATAAATTCGTGTGTCAAGGGGTTAATTACATGAATATTATGGACAAGTAAGGAGACAATTTAATAAGTACTTTTTTTTTCTCGACAACTGTGGAATCATGGTTATATCTTTTGATCTCAGTCATGAAAATGTATCTGCATTTATACAATGAGGAAATAAGTTTTTACTTGTAAATCAGTCGTTTCACGATTGCTGATATTTCGCTTCAAGATTTTAGCACAATGGGTTCAACGTTGTTTCTACAGAAATTTTTTTTTTAATTTTGTGAGCCTAATGGGCATTGATTACAATGTGAAAGTCCAAATATACTCATATTTTTACGGAGATAAGGGTCTCAAAGGCTATTATACAAAATTCATAATTTTCAATTTAGGGGAAATAAAGCTTCAAATCTAGAAAAAAAATCCAAAAAAATAAATTGTTTAAACTTTATTTGATGAATCATCGCTTAGGAAAATTAAGCCATTGCCTTTCCTAACATATCAACTTAAATTCCTATTTTCCGTATGCTGCCATTAAGGATCTGTAGAACATGTATTAAAAACTATTTTGAAATAATCAGGTTGCAAATTGTTTGAAGGTTGAAGACCTTCACTGACTCACTAATTCCCCGAAATACCATAAATAAGTATTCCACTTAGAATCACCTCTAAACTTCTTTGTAATATTAAAATGGATCATGCGTTAATCTTCACAAACGCCTGAGGGGGCTACTGTAACTATTAAACGAACTGTTTTTGTTGCCCAAGTTGTTATCATAATTATTAAAAACAGATAAAAGTAGGACCTGGGACAAATGGAAAAGGGACCATCGGCTAATTTTTTCCCTTTTACATAAAGTAGATGGCCTCGCGTGCATGGTCATGGATGACATGATCGATTGGTGGGCTTCTCTGTTGATGTAGTGTTTTGTCTAGAATAAGCTATCTATCAAAACGAATTTGTTTTGAAAATGGATTTTTTCAAACTATCCAAACTTTTATGCCAATCCTTTTCCCCCTTAAGTAAATGTATCAGTAAAATTAAATTTCTAAATTGTTGAAAGTGTTAGGAATAAATAATTCGTATTATAAATTTCAAAACAATTGTTAGTAAATATAGAGTCGAAATAGCCCGCATTATGGCGCAGAGGTAGCGCATCTCCCTCGTGTTCTGGGAAGCCAGGGTTCGAGTCCAGGTTCGGGCATGACTGTTCTGCTATGTGGGAGGGAGTCCCCCTTTAAAAGGGGGGGGGGGTGCTAGCAAATGTGGTGAGTGTGTAGCTAAGTTGTACACTCGGCGCTGCTTCAAAAACAAGAGAAGAGCTTTGTGGCTTAAATCTGCTGCTGTATCAGCCTGGGGGCTTGTGCAATATGGCAAGTACCCTAAGTAACAACAACAGTAGAAAAAACAAGCCTGATCTGCATGTTTAATACTGTTAGAGTCGATCTGTAGAATTTTATGCAATATTTCTTCAGGTTGCATTTTTGCATTATTAATTTGTGTATAAATTCTTAGCAAAAATAACTAAAAAAAATCAGAGAATAATGAAAAAGTTATACCATATCTACACGTATGAGAATTGATGATATAGACTGAAAGTTTCATGAGGGTGAAACGTTATAATTTTAAAGGACAATATTTGCCGACTTTCTGGCACAGAGGTAGCGCGTTTTCCTCGTGTT
Source organism: Argiope argentata (assembly GCA_026289955.1). Lineage (NCBI taxonomy): Eukaryota > Metazoa > Arthropoda > Arachnida > Araneae > Araneidae > Argiope > Argiope argentata. The sequence continues at coordinate 5,399,909 of JAOUZG010053459.1, read as the reverse complement.
CTGGGAGATCCCGGGCTCGAGACCTGGTTCGGGCGTGGTTGTTCTTCTGTGTGCTATCTGTGAGATGTGTGACTGTGTCCCCCTGTAAAAAAGGAATGTGCAAGCAAATGTGGTGAGTGAGTAGCCAAGTTGTAGTCTTGGCCTTAGTTGGTGCTACTTCAAAAACAAGAGACGCTCCTTTCGGGTTAAATCTACTGCTGTGTCAGCGGGGGGTTTGTCCATAGCAAGCGCCCTTAGTAACAACAACAACAACAGGATATTGTTTATTTTAAAAAGCATGAATGCTTGTTATTCGAAATATGTGTTGTCAAATTAAATTTTGTTATTAAATTATTCATAACCCGTATTTGTAAATCCAACATGCAGTTAAATATCGGTACTTTATTTCCTTCCTCGGCTTAATTTTAAAAGTAAAGCTAAAAAAATCATAAAATCAGTTCATTTTTTACTAAACATTTTTAGAAATTTTCACACTAATTCGTTCATACATCTTAAATAAAAAATTTTTCATTAAGAATGTTTTAAATGAAAAGTAGGATATTAGTGGAAACAGTTAATCCGCTTAAATAATCCTTTAATTTTACTGTAGTCATCTTTTCAAGATAAAACAATAGATAACGGAAAAAATAATTTCCCCAATATTCTTCTTCCATTTTTTTCTTCTCGCCAAGAATTCCTTTCTTTTGCTACGGCTCAGTTATGAAACTGAGTCAATATTAACACTCCATTTAATGGTCTTTGGAGAAGGTTAAATATTTAGAAAGAGGAAATCCTAAAAATGTGTTTTTTATTGAACTAAAAAAAAGGGGGGAATTTAATGATCTATGAAATTGTATTAAAAAGAAACGAACTCCGCGTCATTAAATCGCCATCAGTTGTTGATCTCATTATAATCCCCCGACTGTATTTTTCCCTTCTCCAGCTCGGAAATTTCAGTGTGCAATCATAATTGCAATAATTATGCTTCAGTGCGTGCCGCAATGAATCGAAACTTGCAATCACATGAAGGACCAAATAAGATCAAGATGAAAGGCGGGATGGATTTTTTACTATTTCTTAGAATTTTATCTTTGTGTGTGTGTATGTGTGTGTGTGTGTGTGTGTGTTTAATATAAAATTTTATTTACAGCAAGCTGCATGACTCAAGTCATACTACATGCATCCACAATCATAGAGAAAAAAATAATTAAAGTTAAAGCATAGAGAAAAAAAGTAATTAAAGTGTCCTAATAAGCGACAGACAAAGATGTGTGTGTGTGTGTGTGTGTGTGTGTGTGTGTGTGTGTGTGTGTGT
>JAOUZG010053459.1:5378967-5398605 GCA_026289955.1 Argiope argentata | reverse complement strand
TGTGTGTGTGTGTGTGTGTGTGTGTGTGTGTGTGTGTGTGTGTGTGTTGTAATACTTTTCATGTAAATATTATACATGTAAATAATGTAAAAATCTGTTTTAGAAAAGTCATGTTTTCTTATTTGCTTCTGAATGCACTTTTCCAAAAACGGAGACTACCTTTAGTCCTTTCATACTTAAATATGTCTTAATAATTTAATTTTAAATTCGTTGCCATATATGTCGTCGCACCGTAACATCGCTTACTGTTGTATATTAGGCGATAAGGAAGGCGAAGTCAATCAAGTGACGTCTGTTCACCACTCTGTTCAAATACAAAAATTAGCGTAGATGTAGAGTAAACATAAAAATAAACTGAAGTACTAAATAAAGGGAGAAATTTTATTTTTATTTTTAAGATTAATATCCCGCTTTAAAGCCAGACGTGCACTTTCGGTAAAGTTTAAAGTATTATTCATCTGTATACAGACGGCAAAGTAGACACCTCAGGCGTCAATTCCTCACGTCACTTTCCCCATCAAACTAGTGCGCTGTGAAGGAGTTTGGAAATTGATGGCGTGTTTTACTTGAATTCGCTTATTTCTGGAAACCACAGTTTTGAAATCCAGAGTGGAATCTTTCCCAGATGAATGCTGAAATTCGACTCGAGTCAATTTTCTGTTTTTTATAAAATCTGTCGATGAATAATTATAAAACAAATACCATATAAATGAAAAATATTTAATAATATGTTATGAATATACTAGATTCATGTAATATTTCGAGTACTACCCTGAAATAACAAAGTTTTTATATTAAAACTGTTTTTGTTGTTGTTCTCGTGTTCCTCCTTTTACAACGAAAGGAAGGATGCAGTTGTTTCTGAGGGTGTCATAGACAGACTCTCCGACCCGTCACGAAGGCCACGGGTTAACCATAAAACTGAATGACCTGACCATTGCAGTAGCAACACTGGCGGGAACTGTGGTTGAGTCTTAATGGCCATCATCGGCCACGGTACAACCCTCCCCATAGTACTTGTGTACCATCAGATTTGGGAGGAGTTCAACTCCCACCTATTAGTATTCCAAGGGGACGAGATCCGATTACCATACCGGAAGCATCTCATCCTAAATTGTGAGATGCCCCCCCTTGAGGGATAGCTTTTGAGAATATGGACCCCTGAACATCCGAGATCTGAAAACGGACTTCTCGCTCACACACGTCACAAAACCGTTTTAAGGTGCGGACTTCATTAATGTGTTTAATTCATCCACCCACAGATTGTAGTTTAGATCTCGAACGGAGAAAGATCGCCTCTGACCCAGTACTTCCAGTGGTATAACTGTCGACATGGAGGACTTGACAGATTTAACGTGTACTAGCCTCCTCACACACAGAGAGTGTTTGGCTGGCTGATTCAAACTCGCAACTCAAGGGATGCGAATCCAACGCCTCATCAACCAAGCTATCTCGGCCCTTATTAATACTGTAATTAAAATTATTGTGTAAATAAGACAATTCTTGGCTTTTTTTAATGAAATTTTCTTTCATTTAAATCTATTTACGTACCTTTATAGTATATTAAATTATAACGAGTATAATATTTAAATTAAACATGTTTACTTAGTGCAAATTTAGTGTTGGTTGATTAGATTGCAAATTTATATTGTTGCCAGGACTTAGTGTCATAGACTACGTTGTTCCAGCCATTTATTAAGCTGGTTGCAGTGATATTTTTCATAAGTTATCTTAATGTACGGGATATTTCTAAAATGATGGATTAAATTTCAAAGATAAATGAAGCATCAAAAGATGATTGATTGATTTTTGATTATTTTACATGATTATTGCACATGATTTTTTTCTACTGTAGTAGTTATGGATTTACACTGAGGGTGGCCACAAGGAAAAATTATTTGTCCACTGGGGATTACAAAATAGCAGGTATTATAAAACAAACTCAATTTATGAGTTCATGCTAACCTGTTGATCATATTGCTGAAGCGTATAGAAAAAATCTTTGAATGCAGATATTTTAAAAGGTGCTCTCCAAGATTAAAATGACACACACACACACACACACACCTTTCTAATATTGAGGTTTAGGCAAAAAAAATTCAAACCGCAATATTTTTATTGGTTAAAAATATTCACATTAAAGCACTATAAATGGTTCGGAAAAAAGTCTTTTGAATCATAAACATCGCCGTAAGTTAAAGACAGAGAGAAGAAAAGAAATGACGAATAAAAATATCAGAGTTAATAATTTTAGTGCATTTCATAAAATTGTTCCAAGTGTTTTCAAAATTTCATCTTGCATGAAGGGAGGTTTAATATGTCTTCGAGATTTTCTTTATAAGGACTCGAATTCACTAATAAAAAGCCTCCATAACGATATCATTTAGTAATTGTTACACCAAGTAAAAATAATTTATTTCTATATTCCTATTCTGCCTTCAAAGCTCGTTTCATGATTTTTGAAACACTCTGCATATGTATCAAATTTGCCATAGAATTTTAAATTTTGTAAGATCGCCAAAACTTTTTTTATAGGATGGATTAGTACTTCTACGATTCATATTTTCTGTTCACCTGTGATGAAACTCAATAATATATTATTAAAAATTCAATAATTATAAGCGTTTTGGAAAAACAGTGTCAAACTATCGTTTGAAAACAAATTTCATTCTTATCATAACTAAGAACCATATCTTTATTCCCTCACAGCCAACCCTGTGACGTCAACTTCCCCCAAACAAGACCGTCCGCGCATGTAATTTTCGCGAAGTGATTTAAAGCCTTGTAAATAAATGCATTGCAGCTCGGCAACGAGTCCAAATTTCGAAACCACTTGTTGCATAATAAACGAGGCCAAATATGGTCATGCTGGTGATTTTCTCCCACAATGACCTTCCTGCGGTGGTGGTAGTCCTTTTTTCTCAATCCGCCCTCCCTCGCTCTCGGGGGCCGCGTTTCCACAGGATTCCGCACACCCTCGCCCACGTTCCGACCTTCCTTTGTCTCACCCCTCCCTATTTCATCAACTTAACTCTTATTTGCCGCCGTGCCTTTTTTTTTTATTTTTAGAGGGGCTTGAAAAGAATCAGCAAACAATGGGGCCTTTGTTTCAATGTCAAGTCGGTTTTCGGTGTGTAAAACCACTAAAGACGTATCTTGAGATGCTGATTCATCATTAAACGAGCTGTGGCTTATGCGAGAGTGTTGGATTTTTTTTCTTTGTAGTGTAAGAAAAATTTAAAGAAAAAGGAGTCCCATGAATGAAATAGGATCGGTAAAATATTCAGTTAAGAGATTTAGATGGTTTTTGCACATTCCTGACTCTGTGAAAGCTATTTTTGGAATTTCGTTTGTATATTTACGAAAACAAACGAGAACTAAAAACAAAATTAACAAGCTAGGGAAATGAATTATACTATGTAAATTTTTAGTGGAATTTTCGGATTTTTCTCCGTTATTGAACAAATTACATCAAATGGAAATTCGTCATTTCCCGTGTATTTGAGCTTGATAACTCAAATATACAATTAAGTAAATAGATCGTAGCAAATAATGGGTCTCCAAATCACATTTTGGATCTTGTAAATAAGTTATATAAGAATTTAGCTTATTTACATTAACTTCCTTTCCACAGCATTACAAGAGTTAATTTGTGACCGGCTTTATCATTCTAAACTGCGGTCAGATGATAAATGCGGAACCTGAACTGCTCCTTCTCTCCAAACTTCCGCACCTCACCAATGGAAGCATTTTGATCCACAACGTCCGATTCATTCAAGGTAGATCTTAAACGTTATTAAGTATCAAACACGAAACCCTCCGTTTGTAAGTCTGAGATCTTACCACTAATTCTTCAATGCTTGTGACAGCCTTAGAGGTGGAAACCCAATTATACGGAATTAAATGTTGTTTTTGTTACTAATGGCATTTACCATGGACAAACGCGCTGACGGTGTTCAGCGATTTTAAGCCGAATGAGCGTCTCTTGTTTTTGAAGTAGCGCCAAGAATGCGACTTAGCAACACACTCATCACATTCACTTGCACCGCCCCTTTTTACAGGGGGGCACATTCCTATACATCACAGACAGTACGCAGAAGAACTATGCCCTAACCGGGATTCGAATCCGGAATGGCCAGGTCACGAGGAAGACGCTCTACCTCTAAGCCAGGGCACTGGCAGAATTAAATGTAAAATGTGCCACATTTTGTAAGGAATTCAAAAGAGAGAAATTTCAAAGGGGAAAACTTTAAAAAGTTAAGTAAGACGTTACACTAATATGACCAAACTAAAATGCCCCATCTATAAATTCCAATAAATTGGAAGATTTTTTTTTAAATACTAAACAATTCCATTATTGTAATTAACATATGATAGAAAGATTATTTTCGCCTTGTTACATAAAACTTAAGTAGTACCAATTGCCTTGAATAAAATAACCACACAAAGAGAACTTATTCAATGAATCAAAATATGATCATTCGAAATTTTCTTTAGTTGATCGATTTTAAATTAGTGAAAGAATCAACAATCGCAGAATCATGAAAATCATTTGTTTTCATAAAACAGACAATAAATTACAGAGATTTAATATTCAAATAAATTCAAGAATCATTTTAGCTAAATAATTTCATAGTTGACTTTCAGATGATCTCAAAACGGACTCGTAACTGTTCATGTTCAATTGACTATAAAATTTAAATAATAGAGAATTTCTTTTCCCAACGAAATTTGATATACATGAAACATGAATTACAAGATATGGATAATGAAATACAAGCTATGGATAATGAAGTAAATATAAGCTATGAATTAATGAACTAAATTGATACAAAGATTTATGTAATCATTTGACAAGTAGCGAAAGTTTTGTACTTTTAAAAGAATAAGTAGATTTTAATTTTATGTTTATGTTTATTCACATTATATTGACGAAATAATTCAACAGAAAGTAAACGTAATTTTTATAGCGCATACAAACCATGAAACATTTGAACTGTTTGTAAATAAAGATTGAATAATTGGAATTGGAATTATTCAAAGTAAGAATTATTGTGAACTTTTTAAAGTGAAATTCTTCAATTAATGTTTTACCTGCCTTAAGATTTACCAGAATATAAACCAAGTCCTTATGACTGATAGAATATGATTTTTCACCCTTAGGGGCCGAAGAAATGAATATGATATAAAAATTAAAATTTCCATTTTTCTATTTCATAATTTTGATCAGCACTTTTCAAAAGAAAATTAAGAGCACAAACAGAAACAATATCTTAGAATTCCTGTAATTTTTTTCCTATAAGGATTCGAAGGATATAAAAAAGTTTACTAAAGTGTAATTTGTTGAGTGTATTTTAATAGGGCAAAACTACACCCTGCATATGTTGTGACAAACATAAAGCAAACCGTCCCCCCATAATATGAGCAGAATTTCTTCACAGGAAACAGCCTCCGAGGCGTTTTAGAGCGGACAATTTATGTGACAGGTGGACATAAAGAGGCTGGTTTATTTGAGATCATGACTATTGTAAGGAAGGAAAGTATTCAATTCATTCATAAATTTAAAATAAAATGCCTTTGTCCTCTAATTTTTTCGAATAAGGATTCGAATGATACAAAAAAGTTACTATAGTGTAGTTTGTTGAGCGTATTTCAATTATGCAAATCTACACTCTGCATATGTTGTGACAAACATAAAGCAAACCGTCCCCCCAAAATATGAACAGAATTTCTTCACAGGAAACAGTCTCCGAGGCGTTTTAGAGCGGACAAGTTATGTGACAGGTGGACATAAAGAGGTTGGTTTATATGAGATCATGACTATTGTAAGGGAGGTAGGTATTCAATTCATTCATAAATTTAATGTCCTGGACCTGATTCTCCAAAAACGAATCTAAAGACTATACCACAATTTATTTCACCATCAAGGTAAAACCTTTTGAAACCACAAAATCCAGTACCTTCTACGTCTTCAGAGCGACTTTAGGGAAACAGGGAATGCATGAAAAATAAGATCGCGTGCCCACATGGATTAATCACGAGTCCTCCCCTCCAGCAGGCAAGTTAAGAACCTTGACATAACTACCCCTTCCTTTCAAAAAAAGGAGTAGGAAAACGACACCCACCGGCAAACAGCCACTCCGCCCAAAATGTTACCTGAATACCAAATTGCAGCGCAGAGGGGTCTGTGGGTGGGCGTGCCAACTGATAAATAAATAAACCGAGCTGCAGCAGACCTTCTTCTAACCTCAGCCCGCACCCTGTCTGGCCAGAAGCAGCCATATTTGTTCCTTTTTTTTTTTCGAATTTCCGAATGAGTTTTAAAAACACTAACAATGTGCCTCGTGTGACTTAACAGCCATCTATTCCAGACTGTGCTGTTACTGTTACTTTTATTAAGTGGTGGTCCTCTGTGCAAAGAGCCCATTTTATTGAATTCAAAAACACCTATTTAAAAAAAATTATCCGCGATTTTATCTTTCGTAATTAGGCTTTTTTTAGAGGGAAGTGCAATGGCCCTTTTATTGGAGGTATTCGAAAACAATACGCTAAAACTGAAACCAAAGAAGATTTGCCAATTCGAAACGCTGCACCACGATCAAAATTTGGCTTATTCGAAAATTTCAATTGAGAAACTAAAAATCTAAATGGAAAAGACATTTTTACTTTTTTAAAAACTAAAAATGGTTCAAAAATTAGCCTCGTAAGACTTAACAGCAGTATTTTCCAGACTGTGCTGTTACTGTTACTTTTATTAAGTGGTGGTCCACTGTGCAAAGAACCCATTTTATTGAATTCAAAAACACCTATAAAAAGTTTTTTTTTCTCCGTGATTTTATCTTCCGTAATTAGGCTTTCTTCAGAGGGAAGTGCAATGACACTTTTATTGGAGGTATTCGAAAACAATACACTAAAATTGAAACCATAGAAGATTCGCCAATTCGAAACGCTGGACCACGATCAAGATTTGACTTATTCGAAAATTTGAAGTGAGAAACTAAAAATCTAAATGGAAAAGACATTTTTGTTTTTTAAACTAAAAATGGCTCAAAAATTAGCCTCGTGAGACTTAACAGCCATGTTTTCCAGACTTTGCTGTTACTGTTACTTTTATTAAGTGGTGGTCCACTGATCAAAGAACCCATTTTATTGAATTCAAAAACACCTATTAAAAGTTTTTTTTTCTTTCTCCGCGATTTTATCTTTCGTAATAAGGCTTTCTTCCTAGGGAAGTGTTATGACCTTTTTATTGGAGGTATTCGAAAATAATACATTGAAATTGAAACCAAAAAAGATTCGCCTATTCGAAACGCTGGCCCACGATCAAAATTTGGCTTATTCGAAAATTTGAATTGAAAAACTAAAAAATCTAAATGGAAATGACATATTTATTTTTTTAAACTAAAAATGGCTCAAAAATTAGCCTCAACAGCCAAGTTTTCCAGACTTTGCTGTCACTGTTACTTTTATTAAGTGGTAGTCCTCGGTGCAAAGAACCCATTTTATTGAATTTAAAAAAAACCATAAAAAGTTTTTTTTCCCTCCGCGATTTTATTTTCCGTAATTAGGCTTTTTTGTGGGAGAAGTGCAATGGCACTTTTATGAGAGGTATTCGAAAACAATACAGTAAAACTGAAACCAAAGAAGATTCGCCTATTCGAAACGCTGCACCACGATCAAAATTTGACTTATTCGAAAATTTGAATTGAAAAACTAAAAATCTTAATGGAAAAGACATTATTATTTTTTTAACTAAAAATGGCTCAAAAATTAGCCTCAACAGCCATGTTTTCCAGACTTTGCTCCACTTTTACTTTCATTAAGTGGTTGTCCTCTGTGCAAAGAACTCCTTTTATTGAATTCAAAAACACCTATCAAAAGTTTTTTTTCTTTCTCCACGAATTTATCTTCCGTAATTAGGCTTTCTTCTGAGGGAAGTGCAATGGCACTTTTATTGGCGGTATTCGAAAACAATACGCTAAAACTGAAACCAAAGAAGATTCGCTAATTCTAACCGCTGGACCACGATAAAGGTTCGACGATCGATTCAAAAATGTGAATTTAGAAACTAAGGATCTAAATAGAAGCGACATTTTTTTAAAACTAAAAATGACTAAAAAATTTATTTTTAATATTTATCTATTTTGATTTAATTAATAATATGTATGTGATAATAAATAAAGGAATGGTTATATTAAAATATATGTCGATATGGTAATATTAAAAATTATATAAATATGGAATATAATAATAATTAATGTAATAAACCAATGCAATGTCATAATGATAATAATTAATAATTATTACATACGTAATATAATAATAATAATAAAAACTAATTAGTTAAATTATTGAAAAATAGTAGTTTCTAGAAATAAATAAGCAATTTTAATAAATGAATAAATATTTTTTATAACCTTGAATACGACAATTACAAAATAAAATCCTATCTCCCCTTCCGAAAAAAAAGAAGAAAGACGAAAAATTGACAAAAGGAGAGAAAAAAGAAAAGAAAGCGAATTATCAACATTAATTTTCACTTCTTTATTTATTTTATTGAAAATTGTGTGATTGTGAAATCCTCGACTAAGGACCTGAAACAATTATTTCTTCATGATCATTAAGGACAAAAACTGAAGGTTTACTAAACCAAAATGAGTAAATAAACAATTTTAAAATAAAATCAATATTATCGCAAATTTTAATTTTAATATTTTTGTATTTGAATAACTGAAAGGGATTCGGATTGCCTATAATTTTTTAAATATTGGGTTGTTCGAAAAGTCATTTCTTTTTTTTTTGGTGAAAATGAAAGACGATCCTCGTATAATGAATAATTATTTTATTAAATTATATATCGCCCATTCTGATCCAAAACCTTTTGCCATCTTTCCGGTAGAGGCATGATTCCACGCTCATAAATTTTTTGGTATTTGCTGGCAAAAAACTAATCCAAGGTGATTTTTGACGTCTTCATTTGAGACTAAGGTTTTACCGTCCAAAAAATTTTGCATTGACCGGAACAAATAATAATCTGAAGGAACCAGATCTGGATAATATGGTGGAGTGGATCATTTTTGTGACATTTGAGGAGCGAATCACAGACTTCAATGCGACAACACAAATTTCTCTCCGTGAGGACATGGAGAACTCAAATATCGAGCTTCGAGGTTAAACCCAGGCCTTTCAGGTCGTCATAAACAGTTGAATTCAATAAATTTAAACTCTCACCGATCTCACTTGTTGTTGTTCGCCGGTTTGCATCAACTATTATCTTTATCGTGTCTTTATCAGCTTCAGCCGGCCATCCGGAACGTGGTGCATCTTCGACATCAAAATTGCCGGATCGAAATTTTGTAAACCAGTTCTGACACTGTCGTATTGTCAACGCATCTTCTCCATACACATCGGTTAATTTCTTTCTGGCTTGAACAACATTTTTACCTTTCCTACAGGAAAAAAGTGAAATATGACGAACATGCTGCTTATTGCTTTCCCTATTTAAAAGGGCATCTACCAAAAACTACTGCGCAAAATCAATTGAACGTTTTCACAAACAAGTATTGCTATATCACCTCTCAAAACATACAATGATTATACGTCTTAAGTGTGAAGTTGGAATAAAAAAATACAATTAAATCCTTTGTCGAGAAAAAACGAAATTACTTTTCGAACGACCCAATATTATGTTAATATGAATTCCATAAGATGAAAAAAATTTCTGATCGAATAAAATTGATTTAGCTATTTTTCACTATAATTGGTGTATTTAAATTCAATTCAAGTCGAAGAAAAAAAAAATTGTAATTTTTCGAGAAAAATGGTAGACGAAGGAATTTCCACAAACATTATATTTTCTGATCTAAAAATTTCTTGATTGCTCATTAGTTAGTTGTTGCCACTAAAATATTGATAAAATTAAAAAAAAACGAGTTAAATTCATGAATTATAATTTTTGAGTTTCATATTACCACAACTTTACCACAGAGCTTGAAGTTGACATTTTTTGGCTTTACTTCTGAATCTGGTTTTTCAAGAAAAAGCTGAGATATCCTTTTAAATAATAGTTTTAAAAGAATAAAGAACTCTGAGGAAATATCACTTGTATTGCAATTTTCACTTTTTCAAAATTGCAATCACCTTTATTGGAAACTATTGGCTGCTCGAAGAGTTAAAATAATGTCCTGTTTAGAAATTATAAACAAATTACTATCCCATATACAAGTCTTTATTTCTATTATGTAAGCGTACAATCTTTGTACAATAAAATACAATCCGCCGGCTTTCGGGCACAGAGGTAACGCATCGTCCTCGTGCCGTGGGGGTCTCGGGTTCAAGTCCCGGTTTCAGCTTGGTTGTTCCTTTGTGTGCTATCTGTGATATGTGTGACTGTGTCCCCCTGTAAAAAGGGGCTGTGCAAGCAAATGTGGTGAGTGTGTAGCTAAGTCGTACTTTTGACCCTAGTTGGTGCTACTTCAAAAACAAGAGACGCTCCTTTCGGCTTAAATCTGCTGCTGTATCAGCGGGGGCTTGTCCATTGGGAAGTGCCATAAGTAACAATATAAAATACAATCCTTATTTTTTTTCTCTAATTTACTTGGCTTTTAATTTTTTTAGTGAGAAAAAAATATTTTTTTAAAAAAATTATTTAATTTTAAATTGATGGGAGGATGTTAATATGGTAAATCTGCTATAATATACATCCAAGAAGCAAAAAAAAAAAAAAAGTATAAAATACGTGCAATTCAAAAATATTTGTTTGGATTTAGAATGTATCTAAGGTGACTTTTTAATGTTTATTTTTTATGATAAATACATATTATTAATGATATTTTCAAAGTGTCTTATCATTGACGTGATTAAAACTAAACATTTCAGAGGTATTATTATAGAATATTTATAGGTTGAAATCTATACTTTCTATAACAAGCAGAAAAAATACACATCTCTGTATATATTTGTTCAGTTTTTTTTAAGCATATTCTTTCAAAGAAACCAAATTTTTATTTACTGTTAACTTTTCATTTTATTTCGAAAAAATTCATTGACACTTGACTTTACTTACGAAATAAAAATTTTAAATTATAAAAGTAAAAACTCATTTGCCGAGATACGAATCAAAATAAGAAGAGAAAAAAAAATCAAACGGAGCGAGATTCCCCAATTAGTATCGAAGAAAGATTTGGCAGCCACGTCACGTGATTTCCGGTCGCTGACCTTGCTTAACACAACAAAAGCTAAAAAGAAAAACTTTTTCTCTCGCTTCCCGACCCCCCCCCCCCCCTTTGAGAGTGAATATAGCTTTCTGAATGCCGTACTATCATTAAGGTACAAAACTGCATTCGAATAAACCTTTTTGTGTTCTTGGACTCTTCATAAACAAACAAAACTTTTTTTTTCTTTAGTTATAGTCCTTTAAGGGGTTCAGGCGATTTTTTTAACTGCTTATATAAAAGGGTTCTAAAAGTCTATTATACAAATTAATTCTTTGACGTTTTTCTTATCAAAGGAACGATTTTTCTTTTAAAAAAACCCAAAATGCTTTGCTTTTCCACTAAAGTTCATTTAATTGGTTTTCAATGAATCTCTTTAAAACCATAATCTGCATCTAATAACCTAGAAAGTCATCAAAATTATTATTTAATACCTGCTTATTAAACCTTTGACAGACGAATTTATTTAACTTCCCGATTAGACGACACATCTTATCTTGAGCAATTATTGTTACTTTGATTCCTATAGTAATGTAACGAGCTTTGAGATATTGAATAGTTTCTAAGTGATTCTGGTATTTTTAAATACAGAATACTTTCACTTAACTGAAAATTTAAAATTAAAATTCAATATTTCGCTGCGCGTGTCAGAGACGTCATTGTATGCGAAGGGGTTTATAACCAATCAATAACAATCAATATAACAAATCATTATTCTGATGAAAGATTCAAGACTTAACACCTTTCAATTTAAAAGTATTATAAATGATGAAAATACATTTCCAAAGTTTAATTTTGTTTTCAAGGATAATGTATTTGTTGTGGAGTACGTTCTAATTTCATAGTATTAGCTCACACTCTCCCTATGTGTGTGTGTCTGTGTTTTCAACTGTTTGTTTATAATAGCGTAAGCTGTCATGAGATTCTGGTTTAATTTCCCACTAAGTTGGACATCTGAGGAGAGCAGAAATAAACATACTTCTCATAGCTGAATTTCATTCTAAATTTGTTCAGAGATGAACAATTTTGCTTTTAAAATAACACGCTTCACTTCATCTTTCTAGCTCTTTCCTTTTTTATTCACTTTGATTTGTTTCATATCTGCACATCTCTGAAAATTTATAACTGATTTTTCACTTATTTTAAGACTTACTTGAATTTTCAATTTTTGTACATTTATATGTTCCCAATGACAATAAGTATTTTAATTTTTAAGATTTTAACTATCAATTAATTTCTTACTATTCATTTAGTTTATAGTTATAGTATTTATCCTCAAAAATTTTTAGAAAAAAATAATTTCAACATTTTTTATTATAGTAATATTAACCACTAAACTGTTTTGCCCGTATGCCGCACGTGCATCGATTTGCTGAATTTTGATAGTTGTAAGAAAAAAATAAACCATTCATAACAAGTATAATTCAATAATAAAATGACTTCGAATACGTAGATAAGTGAAGTATTCGATGGATTTCCATTTGAATCAAAATAAGAAAATATTCCCAAAATAGATGTTGTCACCTCTTAGATAGTAAAGAAAATAAAACTGTTAAGTGGTTAATAAAGTATGAGTTAAGGATCAAAATATACAATAATAAATAAAAAAAATTTACTTTTATTTCACATGTAAATTAAGATTTAGATTTTATTTTCATTTCATCTGTTTTATTTTCATTCAACAGCACTTCTAAAGGAATCAAAAGGTCTATTAATTAACAATGTTTAATTTTAAATTTACACTACAAAAATAAACGGAATCGTTTGAAATAACCGTTACTCTAACATCATTAGAGTGGGGGGGGGGGAGTTATGTTATTAAAACCATAAGAGTACTTTTCCGTTTGTCGGGCGCAAACGATCGCCAAAAAAATTTGAGAAAATTTGGCGGCATTCTAAATTATTTGTTAACGGAAACATACCACTTTAAGCATATATAAAAAATATATAGCTAACACAAATAGAATTTAATTACAGAAACACACAGTGGAACGGTTTTAATATATAGTCATTTTCGCCACACACACAAAAAAAAAAGTTTGCAACCAAATTTTAGCGAAATGGCATTTTCAATCACAAGGTTTTGATGCCCGTTGCAGCGAATTAACGGAAAATAGAAAAAAAAAATATCAATAAATGCAGTAATATGGAATGCACTAAAAATTTAATGGAAAATGATGAAAATAGGCAAAAGAAATAAGTACAGAAAGAAAAAAATCAAGAGAAATGAACCGGAAATAACGAATTATATTGACACAAGAACAGCATAAGTAAAAGATTTAATAAACATTCCTTTAGAATAGTAAGATAATATTAAAAGAACAACGAAAATAGAAAAATAAAAACAAACAATTCGAAAAGCTCAGGCAGATGTTTTCAGATCTTTTTATTTTTTTATTTTTTGCCAGAAAAGTTAGTTTTTAATGAATAAAAAATGAACCACTCAATTAACCGGAATAAAAATTAGCCTCTGTTCTTCTGCAGACCATAATCTATCTTTGAGCTAAATTTCATTCAATATCCTTCAGTCGTTTTGGCATGAGTGAACCCCATCATCCATCCATCCAAATTTTCACATTTGTAATAGTAATATAGAAGAATTGAATTGTTATATTGATTACTTTTCTTAAAGCATGTGACAATGAATTCGAAGAGGAACATTTCATTTTTGGTAATGCAAGCTCTGATTTTTTTTTTTTAATTTAGAATCCTTTTCACATTTTCTTTGTCTTTAGAAATTTATGAAGCTCTTACAGTTGCCATCTGTTATTATTCTATCTAAATAAAATGAAAATAATCTCAGCAACAGTAGAGCCAAAACATAGCTCATCCATCAACTAAAACAAGACAAAAATATGAATAACCGTCAAAAAAAGAGCCGTCGGGTGAAAAAAACACATCAACCAGAAACACTCCCTTCGCTTCGTTCCATTCATCACAACCCGTCTCCCACACGCGAGCGACCACTCTACGCGTTTCACCTCTTTCGAACCCTCGCATTTCTGAACCACCCCCGCGCATGCTACACCACACAACGAACTCCACGCACACACCACAATAAAAGGCGTCTACCAGGAAAGGAAGGAATCGACGTTCCCTCTCCTCACTGTCACCGCGTGCGGGGAAAGGAAAGCAAACGAGAAAAAAATAAAAGAGAGAAAATTCCTCTTTTCATCAGAACGCGCGACCCACCCCCAAATCGCCCACCTACGACTTCTAAGTCTACACACCCAGTGCACAGCGAAATGTACCACTACCACCTGAACACCAGGAATTTCCTCCTCTTACTACAGGTAGAACCAGCTTTTTTTAATGCCTCGGTCTCCTACTACCTCCCCTTTCCTCATAATCTCCTACTGCATTTCGTAATTCCAGCTGCTTCCTCCGTTCGGTTCCTGCCCCCACCCCCCTGTTTTCGTTAAGTTCAAACGTTTTGTCGATCTCGCCACGTTTTCTTCGACGGCAGCGATCGAACAGAAATATGCCTTAAATGAGTCGTTCACGTGACCAGTAGGGTAAGTCCATACGTAGTAAGTAGTAACAAGATTTGTGGAGTTCAAATTTTTTTTTTTCTGTCTTGTTTATTTTTTTTTTTTTCTAATTTGAATTCAATTTTGATGAATTCACATAGAAAAGAAATATTTCGCATATTTGAACACGGTAGTAATATCACTACGTTTTATTGCAGTATAGAAAAAATATAATTGTTTTTAACCCCAAATTTCAGTATCGTTTGTTAGTAATGAGGATGTTTGGAGAAGTGTGAAATAGTATATATATATATATATATATAATTGTATTTTTGATATTTCAAAAATACAGGATTTTAATTTTACTAAGATTTATGTAGAAAAGTCTTATTCAGTTCAGATATCAATAATAATATTTCTATATATTGTTTAAAAATTCTTTAAAAACGTGGATTTTTTTTTTCCTTTTCAATTTCCGAACTCATAGATTTTCCTATTATTTTTTAAAATTCAATTTGACAAATTCACGCAGAAAAGAATTCTTTCATATTTTTGAATGAGGTAGCAATGTTACTGCGTGTTATTGTAGCATAGAAAACTATCTTTTTTCTTCCGTAAGTTGAGAATTGTCTGATAGTAATGAGGGGATTTGAAGAATTTGAACGAGTATTTTTTATTGTATTTTTTGGTATTTCTAAAATGCAGGATTTTAATTATACTTAGATTCATGTAGAAAAATCTTATTGGACTCAGAACTGAATAATAATATTTCTATATATTGTTTAAAAGTTATTAAAAACTCGTTTTCTTCTTTTTCTTTTTTCAAACTCATTTTAAGATAATGATGTAGAGTAGGAAGAATTCGAAATAAATTCTGAAAGATTATTTTGATATACCTTTGACATTTTAACTTGCTTTTATATTTATTCATTTTTATTTTCGGCATACCTTGTTAATTTTGAGGAGATTTAACGGAGTTCGAAAATTTTTTTTTCATTATTTTCTTTTTGATATTTCAAATATATAAAAATTCCAGTTAGTCTTAAGATAAATAAATACTTTTTTTATGAATATATATGTATAATTTTGAACGTAATAAAAATTATTGTTATATGTTATTGTAGCTAATTCATTTCCCCCCCATATTCAATATTGTTTTAAAGATAAGATTTAGTTTAGAAAAATTGTGAGACATTTTTTATTATATTTTTTATACTAATAATTCTTACTTTTAATAAGATAGGGAAAAAAATGTTCTGCAATTATGACTGCAGCCCTAATTTTTTTTCACTTACCATTTTAGTATATTAAAATTCAAATTGTTTCAATTTAATATTATTTGTTAGTAATGAGGTTAGATTAGCTCAATCACTTTTTAATTGCCTTTTTGGTATTCTGAAAGTATGAATGTTAATTATATTCTAGAAAAAAAATCTGCAGTTCTGAAATATCATTTTAGCTTATTAAAAGTTTTTTTCTTCCAAATTTGACATAGCTTAGTGGTAATAATGCGATTAGGTAACAGGATCTTACAGTTATTCTACAGATTTTCGCAGAATTTTTTTTTACTAACTTATTAATCTTTCAAATGTTATTCAATTAATAAAAAAATATTATTTTACAATGTACAAATGCATATTTACTTTTTGTTGATTCCTTAGTTTAATAATCTTCTTCTAAAAAAGAATAAATATTTTATTGGATATTATACTAATTTCAAAGTGGAATTGTAATTTAATTGTAAAGTTAATTGTAAATTGGAGCTTCTTAATTATAAAATAATTTTTATTTCATATAAACTTTGTATTTTAAAATTCGAATGGTTGGCAAAACCGTGAAATAAATTTATTCATAAGCGAGCAAAGAAAAAAATGTGTGTTTCGTGTTATTACTGGCACTGGACTTCTGAATAATGAGGCACATATTTGAATTAATTAGATTTTGCCAAAATTAGTTGATCTTTTATAATTAACAAATAAATGCTAATTAATGCCGGCTTGCTGGCACAGAGGTAGCGCGTCTGCCTCGTGTTCTGGAGGTCCCGGGTTCGAGTCCCGGTTCGGGCATGGTTGTTCTTCTGTGTGCTATCTGTGAGATGTGTGTATGTGCCCCCCTGTAAAAAGGGGCTGTGCAAGCGTATGTGTGTGTGTGTGTTTCATCTTCATATGAGCTAGAAGTCAGACTTCTGCCCTCGGGTGCTCAGGGGTTCGTACCCTCAGAAGCTACTGCACCCCTCTTTCCGCGGTAAAAAGCGGACACGACATCATCAAATGCTAATTAACTAAATTAATTCTTTAATTAAAGAATAAAATGAATTTATTTTTCATTTACGAATAAGTGGTCATTAATTGTTTAAATTATTCCAGAAACAAATTAATTAAGAATTACTGAAATGTAATACAGGATCTTAATGAATTCTCGCCGTGTTGTCTTTAAAATAAAATGTATCTTAAGTTTAATTGTAATGTTACTTTTGGTTTAGAGAATTAAATGAAAATTGTGGAATTTAACATTTTGTTGATAATTGCAACAGTTAAAAAAAGCGAAGTGGTGATAATATGCCTTACTGTAAATTTAATTGTGTATGATTTGATTGAATTGATTTGAGGATAAATAATTTTTGTCCGTTTTTCTTTTTTTAGTGCAATTTTTGAAATTATCAAGAAGGTACTGATCATTCTATAAGAATGTATTTCAGTATGCTATAGAAATTCATAATAAGTTTAATCTCATATAAAAATGTAGCATTGCCTTTTACTTTATTTTTTTTAAAAAAATCATTTACCAATAAATATTTTAATTAATAGATATACATTAGCATCTATTTAAAATTAAAATTATTTAATTGGTTTCAAAAAAAACTTTGTTTTTTATACCGTTGCTGGATTAAAAAAAACAATTGTCTTATTACTCGTTTTTATTTTTTTTATTGATATGAAATCTAGTTTTATTGAAATGAATCTCAAGTACAGAAAATAAATTAAATGAGGATAAAATTTTAAATGAAACATTAAACAAATCTACTTAAACCTAAAAAAATAAAATTATTTTAAACCCAGTTATTCTTGAACTGTTATCAGTTTATTATAAATTAAGTATCAATTTTTTAGTTGGCTATGTATCATTATGTAAATAAGAATTGTTTTATTTTAAAAATAATATACTCATCTATTTAAAAAAAGGAATGAATTTTATTTATTTATTTATTATTTATTCTATTATCGCAACTATGAGGGAGGGAGAAAAAAGCGAATCCTGAGTTTCGAATTTTTCTTTTGGAATATTCTGAAAAATTAATTAATTTTGTGCTTTCATTTACTAATAAAAGTCATGAAACGGAACTTATTCAAATTGAATTTGAGTATTGTTTCAATTAACCTGTGAACGTTAAAAACCTGTTAAAGTTTAAAATTTTTAACCTGTGAACGTTATTAACCTGTGAAAGTTTTTATTATATTTTAAAATTCTAAGAAAATGTGGTATTTTATAATTATAAACAATGCCTGATCCTATTTATTTATTAAATATTATTTAAATTATGTAAAAATATGTTCATTAATTTTTTTTTAAATTTCATTTGCATGAAATTTTTTTAGAAAATGATAATCTTTGAACTTTATTGTCATTTACAAATTCATAGTGTTATTTTAAAATTCTAAAAAAAATCGGTTTTTTATAATTATAAACAGTGTCTGGTCCTATTCTTTTATTAACTATTATTTAAATTATGTAAAAAAATGCTCATTAATTTTTTTTTAAATTTCATTTGCATGAAGTTTTTTTAGAAAATGATAATCTGAACGTTATTATAATTTATAAACTTATTGTGTTATTTAAAAATTCTAAGAAAATTTGGTGTTTTATTATTGTAAACAGTGTCTGATCCTATTCTTTTATTAAATATTATTTAAATTATGTAAAAAAAATTCATTTGCGGGAAAATTTTTTAGAAAATGATTTCCAACAAAGCCTTTTGACTAATTTAGTTTTTCAAAATTTTAAACTTAAAAATTATTTGTACAGCGATTAAATTAAAATCGATACAAAATATTTTTAAAAAACCATTGGGGGGATAGCCTTGAGATTGGCATTTCCAAAGGGCCTTAGAAAGCTGAATCCAGCCTTGTAAGCACTGTGTCATATGTCCGTGGCTAAGGGCGTCACTTGTATGCGCAGTTGTATTTGTCCAGCGATTGCGAATTCATTGCCAACTAGCAACCACTTCAAACTATCTCTAACCAACTGAAACCATACCAAAATTCGAGTAATCTTATCAACTCGAGGAATATAATCTTCTAGATTTTCAACTACCAACAATCTTTCATCTTTTCCCAGCTTACTGTCTGTCAAAAAATACAACTGGAAAAAAACTAGAAAAAAAAAACGAGACTTATTATAATTATTTTTTATTCAAATTTGTGTATTTGTCGTTTGCGCCAGCGTGCTGCCAAAACCTGTCCACCAAATTACGGGGATTATCATTTTTTCCAACCGGGAGTTTTCTCTTCTTGGGAGGAAAGGGGTAGAAAGGGTTCATTGACTTTTTCGAGGAAATATGGTCTTAGCCGAATGAGGGATTTGTTTAAATAAATCGTGCAGACGGCTGCTCCCCGCCGTTTCTTCAGAGAACGTGGCTGACCGTTTAAATGAAAACAAATGGGGAGGCTTCGATGCTCACTCAAACAGAGGAATGCGATCGGAGATTTACGTTAACGTTTTGTTCGTTATTTATTTTAAGAGGCGTGAAGGGTTTTTATTTTCACAAACACTTTTTTGTACAGTAATAGCGGATGGATATGAGTTGTTTGTTATTTAAGGAACGATTCTGAATTGAGTTTTCGATTAGTGTGAGAATATATATATATATATATATATATATATATATATATATATATATATATATATATATATATGTGTGTGTGTGTGTGTGTGTGTGTGTGTGTGTGTGTGTGTGT
>JAOUZG010053459.1:5365918-5378567 GCA_026289955.1 Argiope argentata | reverse complement strand
TTACAAAAAAAAAAGATAACACCATTCATATGGTGATCAAATAATTTGAAATTGTTTGCTTTTAAGATGTATTTTGAATTAAAAAAATCAAAAAAATTGACGAAAAATTCATCGTCGATCATTCTTTTAAATATCCGATAAATAGCGATTTTATTTACTTTTTCAAAACATTTTTTAATTTATTTTTTTGTGTTTTTTTTATCATCTAATTTATTTGTTCTTTTAACTTTTTGCTTTTTTTATTTTTATTTCTGTTAGTCATCCTCCTAAACAAATAAGATGTTGTGTTCATTTTTTTTTACATAATTTTGCAAGATCAATTATAATTACTTGTCAGTTATGCTTTAAAATATTTTCTTTAATATTGTTTAACAGCTTACTTCATTTCCATTTTTATTTATTTGAAATTTTTTTCTCCCTTTTTCACTCTTTTTTTAAACTAAGCGTCCCGGTTTAAAATTTAAACAAAAAAAAAAAATCTGATTACTATAGTTAAACCTCCTCACCCAAATTACACGAAACAAAGCAACCTCAATCGAAGTACAACAGCTCTCTCTCTCTGCGCTCCTGCAAGTTTGATAATAACTCTTCCCAGAAAAACGCATACCTTTCCACCTGTGGGACGCACCAGGTCATCTTCCTGGAAGCCTCGGATTCCTGTCTCACCCCCTTCTATTTAAATGACCCTCCTCCTAACGAACCCGCATAGTCACGCTATATTGGCCCGCGACATGCACGCAATTAGGACGATCGCACACCAGCACACTGGGAGGGTTGGGGGGGGGGGAAGAAGCCCTTATCGTCTACTAAATACTTCCCGTTCCAATAACATGTGTCTGTCCATTTTTGTCGGCTAATAGGCTGTACGATGGTCGGTTCATTTAGCTCGTTCTGGTTCTGGATGACAAGAAGCGAGGGGGGAGGAGGAAATGGTATAATGAGTTTTAAAATAGTTAAGGGGATTTCTGATTACAGTTAGAGCAAGTGTGAGTCGTGTGAGTTTGACTTTTGGTAGGGAGACACAAAATAACAGCGTTTTGCTATTAAATTGTATTTTGAAAATAATGACTTCGATTTGTCTCTATCCCCTTCCATTAGGCTCCTCCAGAATCTTTTTATTTTGTTCATTTAAGTTGGTTAGGCTCGGTATTTGAACGACCATGTAGTTGGATATTGAGAATTATTTGTGAAATTTTAAGTGATTATCCGATGAAGGCGATGATACTTAACAGAGGATTTAATTCTTCTAAAGTCATAAATAAGGAGAGAAAAAAACAACTTTTGAATAGTTTTTGATTTTGAAATATGTATTTAATTCCTTTAACTCAGGTAATATTTTTGACGCCCTCACTTTGTTTATGGATGTAAACGAAACAGACGGTTAAAATGTCATTCATCCATATAAAAAAACGTAACTGTCGACTTTCTGGCACAGAGGTAGCGCGTCTTCCTCGTGTTCTAAAAGTCCCGGGTTCGAGTCCTGGTTTGGGCGTGGTTGTTCTTCTGTGTGCTATCTGTGGGATGTGCGACTGTGCCCCCCTGTAAAATGGTGCTGTGCAAGCAATAGTGGTGAGTGTGTAGATTAGTCGTACTCTTGGCCCTAGTTGACGCTACTTCATAAACAAGAGACTCTCTTTTCGGCTTAAATCTGCTGCAACTGTATCAGCGGGGAACTTGACCATCGCAAATCCCATAAGTAACAACAACACAAATTAAACTACAAATAAATAATATGACATTTTAATGCAGTGCAATATGACAATGCAATGCTTCAAATTCACGTATTCCTAATTTATTTTTATACTGATATTTCATTATTTTTAAGCTCTATTCGTGCTGTACACAAATATATTAAACAAAATTGATCAATATTAAATAACATAATGCAGTGATCTACAATATCATATAAAAGTGTTCCATATTGATTCCAGCAACGAAACATTGTAAAATGCTACGCTACTGCGCCTATTACGGAATTTTGTATAAACAATACATCCTAGAGTCTAATTCGTTAACTATTATAACTTCTGGTATAAAACTGTTAGTTTTAACTCGAGAATTACTATAATTTTAATTAACAACATAAATTATCATGTTTATTATAACTTCAGAAATTAACATATATTTAAAAAAAACTCTAAAGAATAATTTTTAATATGATGCCAAAAATTATATAATATTAAACAGAATACGCCTTAAGTGGAAACTCGAAATATTATCAGGATTATTATAAATATTATATAATATTGCTCTTGTTGTTTCTAATTGCATTTGCCGAGGTCAAACTCGCTGATGCATCAGCGATTTTAAGCCAAATGAGAGTCCTTTGATTGAAATAACGCCAACTAGGGCCAAGAGTATGACTTAGCTACTCATTCATCATATTCGCTTGCACAGCCCCTTTTTATATGGGGGGGGGGGTACATTCCCACACTTTACAGATATAACATAGAAAAACAACCGTGCAGGAACCAGGATTTGAACCTGTAACGTCCAGATCACGATGTATAAGCGCTACACCTATAATAATAGCATAACCTAGTAATAGCTAATAAAAAAAATGGTTATATAATTTTCTAGTACAATTCGGTTTAACCAGCAACCAAAAAGCCCCAAGAAATTTTTTTGTCAAATTATAAAAATATGCTCAAGTCACGAATCACATTTTATATAGTTTAAAGACTGAAACCGCCAAAATTTCGGAATTTTTTCTTGGCGCATTTTAGTTGCCATTAAAACCGATAAGTACTATTTAAAAAAATGCCAACCATTTTAGAATCAGGAAAAAAATATAGGAAGAAAATTATATCTTGTGAATGATGTTTAACGGTTATTAAAACAAGCAGAAACTAATTTTTAATGCATGAAAGAAAACTTGCACAGTAAGTATTTCACTTCATTTATTATTTCATTTCAATAACCGTTTTAAAAAGTAAATATTAATAAGCTTTTTTCTACTGATTACGAGATTTTATAAAAATATAAAAAGAAAAATCATTATAAATTTACCAAAAAATTTATTATTTATCAAAAAATGACATTTGTATATCACAATGTCATTTTATTATTATACTATTTTTAGTATGATTACATTTAAACTCAAACAGTTCATAATATCTTGTTCTGACTGCTAAAATTACGATCAATAAATAAACTCAAATTACCTGTTTATTTGTGATGTTTTTATTCGTGTTATTGTATTTAACTTTAAAGTTTTGCACTATCTGGTTCCAAATGACTATATTTCTGTCGATCAATAAATCATTTAAATATTAATTTTTTTTTAAAAAAAAGGATGAAATATTAATTTTATTCTTTAATTATTATTGTATCAACGCTTTCGTCAAATAAATTTAAATCGATTAAAATATTAAAAATAAATAATAATAAAAGACACACAGATCAAAAACATAATATATTATGCCTTTTTTTTCCCCACATAGTCCAAGTGTGGATTTCAACATCTAACTCTTATCCCGCTATAATTTTTCTTTAATCTTAATTGAGACTTTCAGCGCGGGGAAAAGAGAAAAAAAAAAGGCGACTTGATAAGTTCATTAGAAAAAAAAAAAAGGAGGATGTTTCCTTGAAAAGTGAAAACAGTTCAAAGAAAATTGTCGTCACATGAACACACTCACTTTCCCCGTTAAGAAATTCGTCTTTCCCTCTCCACGGAAAGCCATTCAAGCCTTTCCCCCTTCTCTCACTCCCCAATGTCCTCCCTCCCCCCTCCCTTTCTTGTAATGTGAGTGACGATAAAGTTGGGCTTGTGAGGAGCAAGTGAGGTCTTCTCAAGAAACGAGAGATTTTTTTTTCCTTTGCTCAACTTTGTGAAAGTAAAATTTGTAAAGTAATTGATTATATCTTACTTTGTTAGTTGGGACATCAAATAAAAATTTAAGTTGGTTTGAGCTGGTTTCTTATCAAAATTAGGGAGAAATAAATAATTTATTTATTTGTTGATAACATTTAATAAAAGCATTAAGGTTTAACGAGTTATTTTTTCCTGAGAAAAAGTGGTTATAAATCTGATGTTATCTATTTATTAGAGTGTACTGATTTATAATATTTCCATGCTGTTGACAAGCGATAGTAGAGTTATAACTTTTTTTTTCCATAAGTGGCAATAATGTCGATCGGTATCAACAATTTCAGAATTAAGATTTTTTCCCCAATAGTTATACTCGATCTTTTATATAATCTGACAATCTGATTAGTGTAAGTGTTACGTTTTTCTTCTTCAGAACGCTCTTTGGATTTCAAAATAAAATCAGCACGGCTCATTTAATATATATTACTTGATTTTAAATTTAATTATTTATCAAAAGTTCTGAAATTAAACTGATTTATCTGTATTAAGTTTATTTATTATAAATTGCACTCAAAATTCCAAACTTTGATTTTTCCAAATATTATCGCATACATTTAAATTATATTTATAATCAGTTATTAAGAGTATAAAGAATAAGAATATAAGCATAATTAATTATATTATAAAATCATATATAAATAAGTATAAATTTATGAACTATGTTTGTATTTTTAATTAGAAATGACTTTGAAAATAAATTAAGGTCTTTAGATGAAAATTTAACTATCTTGAACAATAACATACACCCACATATGGCAATTTTATTGTATACAAATTACTATTGTATACAAATTTTTTGTCCTTATTTTCATATATTTTTTTTAAAAAATAAATAAAATAATTCTTTTAAATTTCCTTGAAAAATATTAAAGGGAATTTAAAAGAAATGAATACATGAAAATATTAATAATTGCATAAATGCTTTTTTAATCAAATATTTACTTATTTTTATTTATTTATGTATTTATTTTAAATGATATTTATGTATTTATTTTAAATGATCGTAATGATTTTCCAAAGTGAAAAAAAAAAGCAATATTGTCAAATTTTTGTCCTATCATGTAGTAAAAATTTTCGATAACAGATGGCAGCACGAAGCGTTCTCTGTTTTCATTTCTTAAACGGAATTTTTTTAAAAAAAATTTAATTGCGAGATAAATCATATCTTTTCTGATTTACAAAAGTGAGTATGAGGTGATTGGTTATATCATAAATTCATAATATTAAAAATAGCTTAATGGTGTGAATTATACAAAATTTAATGCTTCGACTTCTAATAATTAAATAAGAATGTTGCAATTATAAAAGGGCACATTTTTCTCTTTTATAAAGAAGTGTTATAGCATTGTGATTTTAATGATTATAAACACTTTCTACTTATTAAAATTAGCGCGTTTATATTATTCTTTGAATGTTTTTAAAACTTTTTTTTAAAATTTTACATTTGATACTCTAAGTACATTTTAAAGCAACTCTCTGGTACTTGAAAACTTTAATTATTGTATTTTAAATAATTTGTGAATAAATTTTTATAATGACCTTATTGTTTTAAATGCAATAAATTACAATATTTTTTTTAATTTAAAAATTATATATATGTATCGATTTCTTTTAAAAAATGAATTTTATTTTTGTTAATGAAAGTTATATTTTTGTTTATTACCTTCCTTTTTTTTTTCATTAAACGTTTTCCTCCCTTATAATAACGACTATAAAATATATTTACTATATATTAATGAAATATTTATATTAAATAATTACATAAAATATGTTTAATACATATTAATTGAATATATTTAATTAATTTTCTAATGAATTCAGCAATTAATCGAACTTTTCTCATTGCAGATTCCTGAGATGAAAGAAAAGTGCTGATTAGCCAGCCTCATCATGACGCATAGCGAAACATTCCTCTCCGCCAAATTTGGCGGCTTTCACTCCCCTTTCACCAACGACTACCTGCTGAAGCATGGCAACTTCTTCATGAAGCCGACAATCCACCCGGATGGATTCGTGTATCCGGCCATCAGCGAGTCCGCCAGGTTCCAGATGTACAAAGATCTCAAATGCGAGGAGCCGGATCTGCCACTCAACTTTGCCATCAAGCAAGAGAAACCTCCCACGCCTCCGGCATCCACATCCCCTACACCCCTTAAGTCACCCTCCCCCACGGATCTCACGCAAGACGCCACGCAGGTAATTTAGCCCTTTCATTTATTATCTGTATACAGGGTATCCCAAAAGGTCGTTTACAAACTTAACATGCTGGTCTGTCATATCATAATGAACAAGATTTACATAGAAACTTGTGTCTGGAAATTCAAACTGCGACCACTAGAGGGCGATAATTGCACGAAAACGGGGGAGTGGGTAAAACAATCATTTCAGGCATGGACGTTGAAGGAGAAGGATGAATGAGTTTAGTAACGCAGAAATGACCGACATGCATTACGTATACGGCACCGCTGATGGAAATGGACGTTCTGATTGGTGACGGTCCTGCCGCTACACGCGGAAACATCTGGTTTGAGCACGATGGGACGCCTGCCCACGTTGGCTACGCTCTTCGAGAATACCTCGATAGGACTTATCCTAATCGCTGGATCGGAAGAGGCGAACCAGTCCAATGGCCGCCACGATCCCCCGACTTTACTCCTCTGGATTTCTACCTGTGGGGGGCACATGAAGTCTATGGTGTACGAGACACCCATAACATCGGACATGTATCTTACCGCCAGGATCGCGGCAGCGGCAGCACGTGTCCGTGACACTCCTGGCTAATTTGAACGGGTGCGTGAATCCGACGTTGTGAAACGTGCATTGTGGCGAATGGAAAGAATTTTGAACATTTTCTGTGATTTTATGTTTTTTGTAATAAAAATCATATTAACACCGCTGTCGATATCATTTTTTTTTCATTTTGAATTTTCGGACACCAGTTCCTATGTAAATCTTGTTCATCATGATATGGCAGACCAGCATATTAAGTTTGCAAACGACCTTTTGGGACACCCTGTATTTAAATCCATGTTTCTACACATTTTAAAGAGTAACCAACAATTAACGCGATTTGAATTGTAAGTGTTGAAAACTCTATTAGTAAATTCCTTTGGCAGCTGATAGTTTAAGATTAGTAAAAACGGAGCGTTGCACGATAAAACAACGTGCTAACGCAAGATTTGAATTAAATAAAAAACATTTTCTCCCTTTAAATTGTTATATAATACATAGGATTATGTATGTTATTACACATAGGGTAAATGGTCTTCATATCTTTGATTTCACATACACACTCTTTAGTCAAAAATTTCTATGACCATTTTCAAAAATGTTGCTGAATTTCTTTGATGCAGCTTTGAATTTCCTCTTTCAATGCAAGTGAACTTATGAGCTTGTTGGCATTGACCTTTGACTAAATAACCCCATAAATAGAAATTCATTGGTGTTAAATCACACAATATTAGAGGCCAGTTCTCACATTTTCGAGATGTAGCCATCAGACTTTCGTTATGCTTGAAATATTGTTCAACAATGAAACCTAAACTATCAGCTGTCAAATGTTTTTTTTAATAAGGTTGCCAATTCTTTACTGCACAAAAGGTGGCAAATTCAAATATTGAGTTAATTTTCCGACACCAGTTTGATTTACAAATGTATAAATTAGCATAGCAAGAATAAGTTGTATCTGGGGTGGTTTTTCCCCCTTTTTTCTCCAAATTGACACCAATGGAAGTGACGATTTAGATAGAATTCTTTTACGTCCCTGCATCAACTTTGCCTTTAGAAAATGGCCAAAGTCTTTGTTTTTGCTTCTTATGGCACTTGTCATGGCCTCTCACGCTGACATAGACAGCGATTTAAGCCTAATCAGCGTCTGTTGTTTTTGTAATAGAGCCAACTAGGACTAAGAGTACTTTTGCTATCCGCACATCGCGTGTACAGTCCCTTTTTACAGGGGGGGGACATTCAAACATACCTTACAGATGGAACACGGAAGAACAACCATGCCCGAACCGGGACTCGAATCCGGGCGCCTATATCCAAGGGAAGACGCGCTGCCAGGACAATGGATAATATTTTGTTTCCATACAACTCTCTATGGATTTTGGTTGAAGCTTTCTTTAACCCTTTGACGCCTACTAGATATATTTCGGCATGTACAATACATTAAGTATATTATATTAATATTCATATTGTAGACATACTTGATGGTAGTTAAAAGTCTATCAGGGCAGGGTGGACTAATATTTGATTTAATGTCGAATTAGAGGCACGATCCCAACGAAGATCTTCCAGATAACCGACCAACTGTGAATACAATGGTGTAATTCAACTTATGTAAATTACAGTGTTTGAACAGCAAATTAGGTGTAATTCTTATAATATGTAAAAATCCAAATATGCTTATATAAGTAATCCCTGTGCGTTTTAACAAAGTGGAACCCTGATCTAATAAAATAAAGCAAACTAAAGTGTGTTTACTCAAAACTTCATGGATTTAAATATATTTGTTCATGAATTTTTTTCTTATAATTTCTTGTATATTATCGAGGAACAATCCATTATAATTTTTGTTTCTTATTGTTGTGGTTTTTGTTTGCCATTCTTTAATATTAGCAAAAGGTACTTACGTATTATACCGTCTTCGCTTACGGTCTCCGACGGTTTAATAACTTTTTGGCGACGGATTTAAATTTGGCGATAAAAAGCAACGGATTACACCATTACCGGATTGCCATAATTAGCGGTTTAGCAATTTATTGGCGATGACTTCAAATTTGGCGATAGAGTTGGACGGTATAATACGTAAGTACCTAGCAGAATTAATTCAGGAAGTTATTCTGATTTGAAATGCAATTAAATATGTTGTAAACTTGTTTAACTGAACGCTTTTTTTCTTGGCATTGGTAAATAAATCATTAAATTTTCTTTTTACTTGTGTGATTGATGGTGCGTAAATTTTTTTAAAACAGGAAATCTAAACAAAGAGTACCTACTCACTAAAGTATTGTTAAATGATACGTAACTTGTTTACGTTTACTAAAATCACTTTTCTCATTAAAATATGCTAATTCACTTTAAATTAAACCCGGATTACTAAATTAAAGATGTATTTTCTCTTAGAAGTCTTTTCGTGAAAAAAAATATTATTACTTTTCAGTGAAAAATTTAGAATTTAATTAGATGCATTTGAAAATTTCCATATTTTCCTTGTACTGATTTCCTTATATATGCTTTAAGCATGCGTTACTTAATTTCTGAAAAACTAAGTATTACTGCGATGCTGATGTAACTTTTAAGAAAGGCCCAAATTTAGGCAAAATGCAATATTTGCCGTATTTTTTTTTAAAAAATCAATATATTTAACAGAATTTAAATGAAATAAAATTCGTCTAAAAGCTTTCTTCTAATGCTTGTAAAATCATATCATCATTAATTTTTTTGATGAGGTAGTTAGAATATGATATGGGAATTTAATTATTTATATTCATTGACTAGTACAAGTTTTCTTATTTCCAATGTATACATATTCAAAGGCTACAATTTTTTAAAATTTTTAAAATTGTTTGAATTTTTTTATATTGTTGCGTTTTTAGCGTAGCGGGTTCGGATTGAATGGACTTTAGTTGAGGACAGCACAAACAAATTTATTTACAGCTATTTACAGTTATTTACAGGATAATTGATAAAGTAAAAGTTTCGGATAAGTACAATTCAGCAGTCAACAGTCAATTACAGCGTAAATTCAAGTCTTACGCACGATAAAAACACACTACAAAACAGCTATAGTATAGTACAGCAACAGCGAGCTCAATAACACAGCGTTAACTGCAAACGCAAACACAGCTCACAAATCCTTTAGTCCAGCGAGACGCTTTTTTATTTCAGAGTAAACTCGCAACTAACTCGATCAAATCACTATAGCAACTAACTAACTCACGCCGGCTACTCGTCCTTATATAGCCGAGAAGCGCGTGCACCTGAGTCTCGTGACAATTCTCAAAACATCGCGCACAATCTAGCGGCTACTAGATTATTCCTTTCGCCAAACCAATCAAGCTGGCGCGAGGCTCCTCGCCAAACGTGGCCAACCTTGGCGAGTTTTCGTGCCGCACGCCCGCTTGTAACATTGCCCCCTCCTCAAGGACTGCACGTCCCGGGCAGTACAGACCCCGATCAGAAGGCACTCAAAAGTAACAATTCCATACACACAAAATTACAGACATAATCATTGAAAAAAAATTAACATAAAGAACACTATTTACAAATATACAGGTCATATTTACATAAATGAGGAAACCATGGTTTCAACTATTTGACAAATCACCATAATAAGGGGCTAGCCGGTCGTAATGTACTACTCTTGGTTTTGAGTTCGGTGACTTCCTTATTCGAACCACGACGTCATTCAGTCTTTTCAGGACTGTATAAGGGCCTTCCCAGGAAGACTGCAGCTTCGGAGAGAGTCCCTTTCGTCGAATCGGGTTCCAGAACCATACCTTGTCACCTTCCTTGAATTCATGTCCGGTGGCTTTAGTGTCGTACCTGGTCTTCATCTTTTCCGTCGCTATGTTGATCCGATCTCGGGCAAACCTGTGTACGTCCTCTAAACGGGCCTGGAGGTCTTGAACATAATCCACAGGCGAAGAAGGCGTATCCGGAGGACACCCGAACTGAGGATCACAGGACAGTTGGAGTTCTTTTCTATTTCCATTGTCCGTCCGAGGAAGAGGTATCAAGATGTCAGAGGCCTGTCTTTCAAATGGTGCGCCTACATTATCCCGCTGTAACGTATCACGACTGTGTGTTTTCGGTCCTTTACGGGCGTTACAGTCATCACATGTTCTGCACCATTCTCGAACATCCTCTTTCATGTTGTTCCAATAGAAACGCTCCCGGACATTACGAGTTGTCTTCATGATTCCGAAGTGACCACCTGCAGGACTGCTGTGTAAATCCTTCAGTACTTGATTTATCCTTGATCGGGGAAGTACAAGTTGCCACTTAACTGACTTCCCATCTTCGGACTCCCATTTTCTATACAAGATGCCATTCCTAATTTCGAGTGAATTCCAGAGAGCCCAGTAACGTTTAGCTCCCGTACTGAGGCTTGAAATGTCCTGCCATTTAGGTCTTGAATCGTTTGATTGCATAACTTCCATAATCAGTTTAATATCAGGATCATTCATTTGTTCCTGGCTAACCTCTTCATCACTCCAGGGATCAGATTGAGGTGGGACGGCTTCTGCGATCTGACGCGCAGTTGATGTATCAATCCCATGTTTCTTTTCCGCCGAGGAGCAGTTGCGACAACCCTCGGAGCAGGGCTTTCTTGATAAGGTATCTGCGTTTCCCCTTCCAGATCCCAAATGGAAAAGAGTCATTACTTCTGATGTGGAGTGCAGGGAGTTATTTTTCAAGTCGATTACAAAATCATACTTCTTCAGAAAGTCCATACCAAGTATGAAATAATCTGTAATTTCCGCTACGTAAACGGTATGGTCGAAAGTAGCATTTCCAAATCTAATTTCAGTATTCATTTTTCAGATAATCGGGATTCTGTCACCAGTGACCGTTTGGAGGGTGACGCAGGACGGTGTCCAGAGAATTTTCCTTCCGAGTTGCTCGGCAACATTTATATGCATGATGGTCACGTTGGCTCCTGTGTCAACGATCATTCGGCAGGGAGTTCCGTTGACGAAGGCATCAACAAATACACCATTTTCCTCACCGCCTCTTGAAGATATCTGTAAAATTTTAAAACGGGTTTCCTGGTTGCATCTAGAAGAGTCTTTAACTCGTTTATCTAAGCGGACTGGACAATTCCTTCGAATATGGCCCTCGTCGCCGCATTTCCAACATTTCACAGTTCTCTGACCATGTTTGTTGGGCCTTTCTACTCTTTTCCGGATAAACTGGAAAATTGTTTTCATCACTTCAGTTAGATTTTGCATCGAAGAGTCTGATACATCTTGAACCGTAGCAC
The DNA here is from genome assembly GCA_026289955.1 of Argiope argentata. Taxonomy (NCBI): domain Eukaryota; kingdom Metazoa; phylum Arthropoda; class Arachnida; order Araneae; family Araneidae; genus Argiope; species Argiope argentata. Next base: position 5,366,709 of record JAOUZG010053459.1, on the reverse strand, counting down.
CTCTTACTGAGTGGCGATCCCTCCGTGAAGCTTGCTGAGCTGCTTCAAATTTCATTGAGTAAACCAAGGCTGATTTCAAGTCCTTCAATTCAGCCATTCGAAGTGACTTTTGTATCTCTGGATCCCTCACACCATCTATGAAATACTGCAGGGCCAGTGTTTCCCGTACCTCGGCAGGACAGTCGGAGAAGGCAAGATGGGAGAGCCTCTCTACATCTGCTGCAAGCTCTTGCAGGCTTTCATTCGATCGTTGTTGCCGGGTCTTTAACTGAAGACGGCTATAATCCTTGAGGCACTTTTCTCCGAAGCGCAACTCCAGAGCGTTTGAAAGAGCTTCAAATTCCAGATGTTGATCTTCAGGAACAGTCCTCAAAATATCAGCAGCTTCTGCCCGTAGTGATGCAGCCAGTTGACGAGCCTTCGTGACTGGATCCCAACCATTGGCTTCTGCGACGATGGAGAATTGAGTCTTGTAGACTTGCCAAGATGTTTTTCCGTCGTACGTGGAAACTTTAATACTTGCCTTGGGAATAATAGGCACAGATGGAGCTATATCAGGCTCTCGAACATTCGGGGATTGGTTTTCAGGTTTTACCTGTACACCTTCCACTTTCTTTAATCTTTCATCCATTTTTTTAAATTTCTCTTCGAAACTCTGCTGGATATTCTGAATCTTTGTATCGTTCTCTTGAACCTTTTCGGCCAAAGCATCCACTTTGGTGTTGATTGCTTCAACAATATTAGCTTGGCCTTGTTCTATCTTCTTCTCCATATTCTCTTGGCCTTGTTCT